>AWOL01S0065175.1:10881-22719 GCA_000715115.1 Nicotiana otophora
CACTACTCCACTGAGGTTAATCATGATACTTGATGGGTACCGCCGTGGTGTACTCATACTACACTTCTGCACATTTTTTTGCAGATCCAGGCATTTTCGAAGTCAGTTGATCATTAGTTAGCTGTGCGGATTGTTCCTGTGGAGACTCAACGTAAACCTGATACTGCGTTCACAGGCTTCGGAGTCACCTTCTGATTTGTATTCACACTGTTTACTTTATTTCAAATAGTTGTATTTAGAAAATTGTAACAAACTCTGTAGAGCTTATGACTTGTACTACCGGTTTTGGGAATTGTAAATTTTATAGAGATTTCTATTTCAAAAGTTGTTAGATGATATTTATTATTGTTGTTATTCAGTAAATGTTAGGCTTACCTAGTTCCTAAGACTAGGTGCCATCATGATACCCAACGGAGGGGAAATTGGGTCGTGATAAGTTGGTATCATAGCTCTAGGTTCATAGGTGCTATGAGTCATAAGCAAGTTTAGTAGAGTCTTGCGGATCGGTACGGAGAAGTCTGTACTTATCTTCGAGAGGCTATGAAACTATTAGGACAGTTTCACTTCCTTCATTCCTATCGTGCGAGTTCATTGATCTCGAAGTTGAACTTTTATCATTCCATTCCCTCACAGATGGTGAGGATACTAGCTGCAATTACTGATGACATTACCCCCGGAGCAGATGTCGCTAGGGGCATAGGCAGAGGCCGACGAGGAGCACGTGTCGCAGCTAAGGCACCTACCAGAGTAGCAGCTGAGGAGCCGCAGTAGTTCCAGTTGGGGGGCAAGTACCGGAGGCGCCTGCTGTTACCCCGGGACTTTAGGAAACCTTAGCACAGTTCCTGAGCATGTTTGGTACATTGGCTCAGGCGGGGTTGATTCCGGTTGCACCAGCTATTTCACAGGTCGGGGGAGGAGCTCAGACTCCCGTCGCCCACACTCTAGGGCAGCGAGCTCATGTTGGTCAGGTTCCAAGTGTCATGGCGACACAGCCTGTGGTCCCAGTTCAGCCCGTGGTTAGGGCAGCAACATCTGAGGAAGAACAACTTAGACTTGAGAGGTACAAGAAGTACCACCCTCCTACCTTCAGTGGATTGGCGATAGACGATGCCGAGGGTTTCCTGGAGGAGTGTCACCGTATTCTTCTTACTATGGGTATTGTGAAGACGAGCGAGGTTGCTTTTGTTACGTTCCAGCTCAGGGGAGTGGCTTATCAGTGGTGGCGGGTGTTCGCAGGCTTTGGAGTCACCTTCTGATTTGTATTCACACTGTTTACTTTATTTCAAACAGTTGTATTTAGAAAATTGTAACAAACTCTGTAGAGCTTATGACTTATACTACCGGTTTTGGGAATTGTAAATTTTATAGAGATTTCTATTTTAAAAGTTGTTAGATGTTATTTAATATTATTGTTATTCAGTAAATGTTAGGCTTACCTAGTTTCTAAGACTAGGTGCCATCACTATACCCAATAGAGGGGAAACTGGGTTGTGACATAAATCTAAAGTCCATTTATATGGCTTATATGACTTAACTTATGACAATCCCTGAAAGATTTAAATTGCTTAAAGCATATACAATTCTTGATCTTGAAGTACCACATCCTAAGTGCAATTTGTGCACATATGCATCTTGCTATGACTATAAGCATGATAATATGATAGCAACAATTTTTACCCCTATGCGAAGATATTGAAATGATGATTCCAACAAGATTATGTGAAGGCAATACATCTATCGTGGATGATTTCAAGGTGAAACAAATATGTTCGAGTTAACATGGTTGATTTGTTTATCAAATCTCTACCAACTATCTTTTGAAGATGGTACATAAGATTGGAATGCATAGGCTCGAGGATGTGAATTGATGCTCTCATCAGGGGGAGTTAATACGCGTTGCACTCTTTTTTCCTTACAAGGTTTTGTCCCACTGGATTTTCCTTATAAGGTTTTTAATGAGGCAACCAAAATTTATATTGTTAGATATGTGTACTCTTTTTATTTACTGGAATTTATTCCCACTAGATTTTTATGTTAGTTAAGGTTTTAATGAGACACATTATTTGTTGAATAGACACTCAAGGGGGAGTGTTATAAATAGAATTGTATTTAAGGTGAATATCTATATTTTAGAGAGATTTTAGGGTTTGTTACTTTGTGGCTAAGTCACTTTTTTCCAATAAATAGAGGGGTTCTATTCCATTGTAAATCATCCCAAATCAATAAGAATCATCTCTCTCCACTTTTCTCTATAATACTCTTCTTCTTCTTTTATTGTTTCATAACATATTTCAAGTTGTTTTCCAAGGACTATTGCGGCCCTCAAAATTTTCCCAAAAATGTGAATTTTAATATTCTTATGGATAAAAATTTTAACTTTTAATTTTAACTCACTTGAACCTTTTTTTGGGTTGCGTGTAGTAATAATCATTTAACATTTTGATGAACATTTGTTGTGAACTTAATAGTTAAAAGTTTAATACAATAAATTATCTTCTTCTTTTTGCCTAGAGGTTGGGAGTGGAGCAGCTGGGTTGTGCCCACCGAATATAAAAACCATAGAAAGAAAAATGAAGAGTCATAACTTTGTTACGAAATTTAGTCGAGAGGGATGTCACATGTTGACACAAATAAAATAATATGACGGTACGTAGAGGTGT
Source organism: Nicotiana otophora (assembly GCA_000715115.1). NCBI lineage: Eukaryota > Viridiplantae > Streptophyta > Magnoliopsida > Solanales > Solanaceae > Nicotiana > Nicotiana otophora. The sequence goes on from AWOL01S0065175.1 coordinate 13,542, forward strand.
ACAAAGAAAATTAATAAATCATATCAAATCGATAATCCGAGTTAAAACGAAAAAAATCCGATGTGGTTTGGTTTGATTTGGTTTGGTTTGGGAGGAAAACAATCTGACCATAATTAGTTTGGTTTGGTTTTAACTAAAAACAAATCAAGCCGAAACCAAATCAACCTGACATTACATTTATACAAAATTTAAAAATATTTTATACATATAAATATTTATTGTAATGTAATTTATAAATATTTCTTAAACTTTTTATAATTTTATCTTTTAATGTATTATTTTGATCTTGACTTAATATTCTTGAATGGTCCAATAAATTTTATAGTTATTTGCCCGTAAAATAGTACAGTTGAATTTATACGTGGTTTATAGACAAGTGAATTAATTTGATCCTGAAATAATAGATGAATTAGACGAAAATATAATGCTTAGCCCTGAGATAGAGATAAAATAGCAGAAATAGCAATTCCGAGAGCAAGGCTTCCGAGCACAACATCAATGATATCAATAAACAAGAAGATAAAATTATATTAAGCTTTGAATAGAGTGTAGCGTATGTTTGCCAGAAAATTCGTGTCCTTTACAATGATAACGAAGCTCACTATTTATAGTTGCACCTAGGGAAGAAGGCCCTAGGATCAAGCCCCTCTTTAATGTCAATTATGTGGGCCATTGAAGAATGTGTAACGACAGACATTGAATGCCATATTCCTTGTAACGGGCCGTGTGCCTAATGTTGTAGAGTATTCCTCATTAAATGCTACCGAGTGACAGACATTTATTTCATCTTTATGAGTATCGTTCTCTCCGGTAATAGACGGGATCGTAGCATTCGGTTTCAACTATCTTCTGTCTTTGGCTCCACGTGTCACTTCCTCATACGATCATTTAATATAGACATATTGTACCCTATACAGATAGTCCCCCTGCTTTCCGGTGGCATAACTTTGTGTCACCGGGAAGTTGATAGAAACATCCTCTTTGTTGGGAAATTCAGTGACCCCTTCTGAAAAGTTCTGACGGTTGATTAGAAGCACGTCTCTCCGCATTTAATATTCCGAACACGCTTTATCCCGCTATTTAGCATCACTTTTGCCGGTTATCGAGGTAATTATGGCTATGAGTTTAGCCGCCTATACCTTTACTTATACACATTAACCTCCTTTATTTACACTTCATAATACTCTAAATTTTCTCACTTTATTTACTCAACTCATACTTCGTCTTTAACCTTTCTTTAACTTTCTTCTTTGAGAGAAAATCCTCATTTTCATAAAAAATGGCCTCTTCTTCAAGAAACCCTAGTTCTTCAAAGAACAAAGGTAAAGCCGATGATGATGCTCCCCCTATAGTGAGTACCATCATCCCAAAGAATCTGATTACTACTAAGGAGTTTGAAGAGATGTACCGTTCTGCACACCCTCATACGTGGGTTGTTAGTATATACCCTTGTTATATCTATCCTTCCAATATCCCTGTTGTGAAGGAAAACTGCCACTGTCAAGATTTGGACATTATCGCTCCCGACCTGGCGAAGTAGATAACTTTACCCAAGAAGGGTTTTACATATTTTTACATGAATCCCTTCACTTTGGCAGCGATTTCTTTGAGTGGAGAGCTTGAATCCGTCATCGTGGAGTTCTGCCTCCACTATCGGGTATGTTTGGCACATGTAAGTCCTTCTGTGTGGAGGACAATCGCTTGTCTTCGACACCTGTGCCAGGAGACGGGAGAAGAGCTATCCCTAGCTCGAGTGATGAACCTCTATTCCCTCAAGATCTTCCGCGGGGGAATGATAAATTTCAGCAATCGTGGCCACCATGCACTGCTATCCAGCATTGATGATGACAATGACCATGGGTGGATAGAACTATTCCTTTCAGTCACCACCAGTGACATCATCCCGGCCACGGCTCTAACTTTTCCCGAATTATGGAACCACACTCGTAAGTCTATTGTTTGTTTCTTATTCTATTAAAGATCATTACACATTAATATTGACACTTCTTCTTTTACCTATTTCAGTGACTCGTTGGGTTCCACCTAGGGTTAAGGGCTTGGACCAATGGGTCCCAAAACTTTTGGACGTTACTATGCCTGATACCCGCACGTGGAAAGAATTGTCCCTGAAATATGGGTGGAAGGTCAAAAATCATGGTAAGTCGAACTCATCTTGTTTTTACCTTTTCACATAAGGAAGTTGTTTGACTCTTCTCTCCTGTTGAATTCAGGACTACCCCACGGCTCAGTTGTCTTCCCTGAGGAAGACGTTTTGGCTAATCCTGCTGATGCAGTGAGGCTGCTGCAGGAGGCTTTTACACATACATGTGTCTCTGGGCATGCTTCTGGTGTGAGTGCTTCTTCTCGGTGTCCTTGGTCGGAGAACAAGCAACCAAAAAGAAGGTGTTCCTCCGCGGTCGGGGAAAAGAATAAAAGGGCGAAGAATGTCGCTCCTGAGTCGTCTCCGGATGTTTTGGTGACGAGCCCCCCACCCGGATCGGCAATACGCACCGTGATGATTGATGATGATGGGGAAGCCAGCGTGGAGAGGGCTTCTTTACATAGAAGACGACGACCTTCCTCAACTCAACAGACCGCTCAAACTGTTGAGTTAATTACACCAACCGAGGACGATGCCTCGACGCTCTGGGGGGAGTTTGAGATGGTGGAAAATGCCAACTTCGGTTTCTGTATCCCAGTCGTTGTGCCCGGTATTGTGAGGTTGAGAACCATATCCCTACCGTCTTTGGTTGACGAACAACCAACAACTAGCACTGCGCTTGCCGCGGCCACCTCTCATCCTTCAACGCCATCAACTTCATCTCATTCTTCACCAACTCTTCCTCTACCACTAGCAACTGTTACATCATCTCCACCCACCACATTCATCCGAGAAGAGGATGTTCCTCTCCCCCAGTCCCCAGTTCGTGGGAACTTGGGGTAAAATTACGCCGCCCCTCAGAAGATTCGCAGAGGAGGAGCGTTACTATCTCGGTCTCCACCGGATGCAATCTGCTATCCCAGTCGGTAGAACTTGCTAATTATCTGAAGCCTTTGGCTTCAGAAAAAGATAGGGAAACGATACAAGTTGTCTCGAGAGATTGTTTGTTGAACAATGCCATGCACAACGCCGCATCGGTATATTCTTCGTTTCCTTCGTTATCTCTTATATCTTTAATGTAGTAGTATTTTAAGTTTGTCTTTTTTGTTTCGCGCGCCAATTTTCTTGCTTCTGAGGGCCTCCAAAGGTTGATTCGATATAAGGAGGAACTTACTTCCGAGCGGGATCAACTTTTGGATGAGCGGTACCAAACTGCTGCTCGCCTATCAAAATTGGAAGCTAAAGTTGCTGAGGCTATTATGTTGGAGGCTCGGTTACAACAAAGAGAATTAGAGACCCTTAGCCAAGAGATCGCCCCGCTGAGGGTTCAATTCGAAGAGGCTAGGGCCAAATGGGATGAAGTCCATAGTGCCGTTCTTGCTGCATTCGATCGCGAGGCTGCCTCCGCTGAAATATTAAGCAATTTGGAGGCGACCTTGAACTCCAAAACTAAAGAGCTTGGTGCTGTCGGGGTAAAATGTGCCCAATTGGAGGAAAAGTATAAGAGAACCATTGAGCATAATAGACTTTTCAGCTCTATTGTCTGTGATCTCGATGTTAGCCTCTGGTCTGTTAGATCCGCATGGGAAAATCTTTCTGCCGAGGTTTACCAACATAAAGAAGAACTCAAGAGCCAAGTGGCTTCCCTCGTTGTTGAAAAAACATATGTTACGTACAGCATGAGGAGAAAAACCTTGGAAGAGGCTAAAGCGGTTGTCATTGACTTTGATGCCGAAATCGCTAAAGCCCGTGAGCTGGAGTCAACTACAAAAATTAGTTTTCTGGCCAGGCCTGATGCTTCCGATTCTTCTAGTTCCGGTTCTGAATTCTCGGGAACTGAAGAGGAACCGGAAGGCGACGATGCTGAAGGTCAAAACAATGAAGGCCAAGACATCGAGTCGGCGACAGATCTATCCATTTTTCCTGGGGGGCTCAGATGCTTCTCTTCCTCCGGGTTCCGAAGATGCAGCAACTTAGCTTTTTATTTCTTTTTCCAACTTTTGTACTTGTGCCGTTTGGCACATTTGTTGTAAATAAAAACACCTTTTGCTCGAGTATTGCATGAGTTTTCCTTTATACATACTTTTATTTAAATATTTATGCAACTTTAATCTTTGCATCCTTTTTCGTTTAAGTGTTTCGCGTAAGTTTTACTGTTTGTGTCTGATTATGCAAGGCTTTGGGTGTATTTTCCTCCGCAAGTGTTTTGATTTCGGGCACAAGTTCTTCCGAAATCAACCCTTTATCGTGAGTGTTTTCATAAGAGAGATCCCTCTTATGTTTACGGTGCTCTTGAAGAGAACGTTTCATGTTCATTACGACACTAGCATTTGAAGTACTTGTTTAACTTTCAAATGACATAATCAATTCATCGTTCAGATAAGAAACAAGACATAAATAAAAGGACAGACTTTATTCCTTCCTTTTTCAAAAGTACATAAGCATTCGTTGTGCTAAAAATAAATTGTCATTTCTTATGGCTAACTTGTACAACTTATTTCTACGGGGCTGGTCGCGCAGTCCCCGGTCCCGATGATACAACTATGCTTCCAAGTTTCGTATTCCGATTGAAGTGACAATCATTGTTGTTGTATCCTCATATCATTCCCCCAGTGTTCGAATACAAAAAATGCGAATTTGAATACTGGAAGTTTAACACCTTCGAGGATTCCACTAATGAATTGCTAGATAATCTTCAGTTTGGTAACAAACTTCAGTTCCCCTTAGATATTTTTGCTATCGAGCCAATGACTATCTAACAATCCCCTAGTGGCTTGCACTTATGAACGGTCGGGTAACCTTTGTTCGATAGGAAACTTAACTTCCCGGTGGGAACTTTGCTACCGAACAAAAGATTATCTAACCTCCCCGGAGTGGTTTCTTGTGTGCCTTATTATTAAAAGGTCTTACTGCTGCTGTTGAAACTTCCTTCATAATATGCTTTCCGTTGCAACCTCGTTAAAAGCCTTTCCAAAAAAACCTAATTAGGATAAAAACTAGACGAAGGGAAAAATAGTGCAGTACATACTTTAAGTACATGTGATGTTCATCAGCAATAATATCTCTTGAGGTGTGCCACATTCTAATTGCTTTGCAACTTTTCTCCATCTTGATTCTCCAACTCGTATGATCCTTTCCCTGTGACAGATGAAACCCGGTAGGGACCTTCACATGTTGGACCTAGCTTCCCTGAATTGAGTTCCCGGGTGTTTTGAGTTACTTTCCTTAAAATCAAGTCTCCCACTTTGAAATAACAGAGGTTGGTGATTTTGAGCTGCCATCCTTATATGTGCCAAGTCCCTGCGTTCATCGAGCAACTCCAAATTGACCAACATTGCTTCATTGTTTGCTTTTTCATTTGCTTGGAAGTATCTCAAAGTAGGCTCCCCTAGTTCCACCGGGATCAGGGTTTCTGCTTCATACACAAGGAAAAAAGGAGTCTCTCCTGTGCTCGATTTGGCCGTTGTTCGGTATGCCCATAATACACCGGGTAACTCCTCGAGCCATTTGCCTTTAGCTGCTTCCAATCTCTTTTTGAGATTTTGTATAATTACTTTGTTCGTTGATTCCGCTTGACCATTTGCTCTAGGATGATAGGGCGAAGATGTGATCCTTTTGATTTTCAAGTCTTCAAGGAACTTCGTGACCTTTGCGCCTATAATTTGTGGCCTATTATTGTATGTTATCTCTTTTGGTATCCCAAATCTGCAAATTATGTTCTCCCACAAGAAATTCACTACTTCACGTTCACCGATCTTCTGATAAGGAACTGCTTCAACCCACTTAGAAAAATAGTCACTTAAAATCAAAAGAAACCTTACCTTACTAGGGGCCGACGGCAATGGTCCGATGATATCCATTCCTCACTTCATAAACGGCCATGGAGACAAAATCGAGTGCAATGATTCTGCTGGTTGATGTACCAACGGTGCATAACGTTGACATTTATTGCATTTTTGAACAAAGGCTTTGGTGCCTTGTTCCATTCGGGGCCAATAGTATCATGTCCTTACCAATTTTAGTACTAAGGAATATGCGCCCGAATGATTTCCACAGATCCCCCTCATGGACTTCTCGCATAACATAATTAGCTTCAGAGGCTCCCAAACATCGGGCCAGCGGGCCTTGGAAAGATTTTCTGTACAATTGGCCTCCTTTAAAACTAGACCGCGTTGCTTTAGCGCGCAATGCCGGGGATGCCTTGGGATCTTCAAGCAACTTTCCGTGCTCGAGGTAATCAATGATCTCATTCCTCCAGTCCCAGACCAAATTAGTCGCGTTTACCTCGTAGTAGTTGTCTGCATCCAGGACCGAGTGCATAAGTTGTACGACCATACCGGAGTCCGGTCCCTTCATTTCCGTTGACGAGCCCAGGTTAGCTAATGCGTCTGCTTCTGCATTTTCTTCCCTTGGGATATGCATGATTGGCCACTCCCGAAACCGAGCAAGCAGATCCTGAACCTTCACTATGTATTATTGCATTCATTCCTCTTTGGCTTCGGAAATCCCGTAGACCTGATGTACCACTAGCTGGGAGTCGCATTTGATTTCGATGACCTCAGAATCTAGTCCCCGAGCCTATTTGAGCCCTGCAATCAAAGCTTCAAACTTTGTCTCATTGTTAGTTAGAGGAACCATTCTTATGGCCTGCCTTAGGGTTTCTCCTAAAGGCGTGGTTAATATTATGCCGAGCATGTACCCTTGTACGTTTGAAGCTCCACCCGTAAATAAGGTCCAAACTCTTGATATCGATTTTGACACCATCACGGCTTCTCTGATAGCCAGAGGTAACAGTCCCGGACTGAAATCAACCATAAATTCGGCCAAAACTTGTGACTTAATCGCAGTCCTAGGTTTATATTCTATGTCAAATTCACTCATTTCGATGGCCCATTTGGCCAACCTACCCGAAAGTTCGGGTTTATGAAGGATATTCCGCAGGGGAAAGGTGGTCACCACAACTATCATGTGACATTGGAAAAAAGGTTTTAGCTTCCGAGCGGCGACTACGAGGGCTAAGGCCAACTTCTCCAAATGTAGGTAATGAGTTTTTGCTCCCGTTAAAATTCTACTAACATAATAAATGAGAGATTGCTAGGTAGATTAACAACTTTTTGCCTTCCTCCTGCTTCGATAATAATTGAGGACTTGACAAGTACCTTTTCAAATCCCTCAAAGCTTGCTAACATTCCGGGGTCTATTCGTCGTTGTTCTTCTTTTTGAGTAACGAGAAGAAATGATGGAATTTCTCTGAAGACCGGGAAATGAACCTGCTCAAAGCGGCCAATCTCCCCGTGAGCCTTTGAACCTTTTTATGCTTGATAGCTGGTCCGGGATGTCTTCGATGGCTTTGATTTTATTGGGGTTAACCTCAATTCCCCTTTGTGACACCAGGAATCCCATGAACTTGCCGGAGCTGACCCTGAACGCACACTTCTCGGGGTTAAGCTTCATGTTATGTTTCCTTATGATGTCAAAAGTTTCTTGCAAGTGTTTAAGATGATCATCTGCGTTCAAAGACTTAACAAGCATATCGTCTATATAGACTTCCATGGTTTTCCCTATTTGTTTTTCAAACATTTTGTTTACGAGCCGCTGGAAAGTGGCGCCAACTTTCTTTAACCCGAAAGGCATCACATTATAGCAATATGTGTCGAAATTCGTTATAAACGAAGTTTTTTCCTGATCCTTCGGGTTCATATTAATTTGGTTGTACCCGGAGTAAGCATCGAGAAAACTCATTAACTCATGCCCGGCCGTTGTATCAATCATTTGATCAATATTTGTCAATGGGAACGAGTCCTTTGGGCACGCCTTATTCAAGTCCTTATAGTCTACGCGCATGCAAAATTTATTCTTCTTCTTTGGAACTACTACTACGTTAGCTAGCCAGCCTGGATACTTTACCTCTCGGATTGAACCGATATCAAGTAGGCGAGTTACCTCTTCTTTGACAAATTTGTTTCTTGCCTCGGCAATAGGACATTTTTTCTATCTTACTGGAGGAATGCTGGGATCCAAGCTTAGCTTGTGTACGGCCACTTCCAGTGGGATACATGTCATGTCCGCATGCGACCACGCAAAACAATCGACATTAAATTTAAGAAATTCAATGAATCTAGACCTGAGCTTGGGGTGCAGTCCTATCCCCAAGTGGGATTTCCTTTCCATGAACTTTTCGAATGATGCGACTTGCTCAAGCTCTTTCGCTGTGGATTTTGTTGCGTCCATCTCTTCTGGTACCTGGAAATACCTTGGCACCTGATAAGACTCCGACCCCTCGGGAGTTGGGAATTTTAGCAGCTGGTGATATGTCGATGGCACAACCTTTATCTAGTGCAACCATGGTCTTCCCAGGATAGCATTGTAACCCATATCACCATTCACCACCTCGAAAAAGGCTATTTTCATCACCCATTCGACATTCATAGCCGAGCTCCCTGGATCCACCAGAACACATTTGATTTTAAAATCTAATACATTTAAATAAATTACTAATGTGTCATTATGCAGTAGCAATAATCCATTTATGTCCTCCTTCGTGAAGGTGATGTCGTCTTCAACGACTTCCTGGAGCCTCTTGTTGTGGGTTACTGATACCTTTGTCTCTTTTGCTGCCGAGAACATAACCCCATTAATCTCATTTCCCCCGAAAATCATGTTGATCGGCAGGCACGGGGGATCTTCTCCTGCTTTTGGGGGCTCAATGTTTTCACGATTGCGACCGTAATTGTGTTTAGCCCGATCTCTTAAGAATTCCTTGAGATGGCTATTTTCAGCAGTGTCACAACCTCTTCACGCAGATGCCGGCAGTCCCCAGTCCGGTGACCGTTCATCCCGTGGTATTCGTACCTAAAATTAAGATCCCTCTGGCTAGGATTAGATCTCATTGGCTTCAGGAACCGTGCTTCCTTAATTTTCCTCATAGTCGATACCAACTCTACTACATTGACATTGGAGTTGTATTCTGAAAGTCTGGGGTAAGAAGGATCTAGAGAACCTGACATTTCCTTGTCATGTAATGACTTGTTGTTCCAGTCACGATAAGTTTTTCTAGCAGTAACGAACCTGTCTCCC
>AWOL01S0065179.1:6480-20009 GCA_000715115.1 Nicotiana otophora
GTGTTGATAACATGATCCGGAGATGTATCCCCGAGATAGACCAATCTTCTATTTTGTAGGCTTGTCATGCATCACCATATGGTGGCCACTTCGAAGGAGTAAGGACCGCCGCGAAAGTGCTGGAATCGGGCCTCTACTGGCCGACATTGTTCAAAGATGCACACTTATGGGTGAAAGGTTATGACGAATGCCAATGAACTGGGAATATTTCCTGCCGACATGAGATACCTATGAACCCAATTCAAGAGGTAGAAGTGTTTGACGTGTGGGGAATCAACTTCGTGGGGCCTTTCGTCAGCTCATATAGCAACAAATACATACTCGTAGCTGTGGACTACGTGTTGAAATGGGTGGAGGCTGCAGCGCTCCCGACAAATGATGCTAAGGGGGTAATTGGTTTTTTGAGAAAGAATATATTCACCCGAGTTGGCACTCAAAGGGCGATAATCAGTGACGGAGGCACTCACTTCTGTAATCGAGCCTTCGCAAAGCTGTTAGAAAAGTATGGTGTATGTCACAAAGTTTCCACCCCATATCATCCACAAATGAGTGGGCAAGTAGAAGTGCCGAACAGAGAGATAAAGAGTGTTTTGACAAAGACTGTGAATGCTACAGGAACAGATTGGGCAAGAAAGTTAGATGATGCACTCTAGGCCTATCGTACCGCTTTCAAAACTCTGATTGGTATGACACCATATAAATTGGTATTTGGGAAGGCATGTCACCTACCAGTGGAGTTAAAGCATAGAGCTTTATGGGCACTGCGGTAGTTGAATCTCGATATAGAAGCTGCGGGCATAAGTAGAGTCACAGAGCTGCACGAGCTTGATGAATTTCATTACCATGCTTTTGAGAGCACAAGATTATACAAGGAAAGAATGAAAATAATGCACGATAAAAATATTCTTAAGAGGAGTTTTAAACCCGGAGATAAGGTATTTCTATACAACTCAAGGTTGAGGTTATTCCCGGGTAAGTTAAAGTCACGATGGTCGGGATCATTTAGTATGGTGGAGATTCACTCCACCGAAGCCATAGAGATTGCTGCATCAAATGACTCTCACACGTTTAGAGTCAATGGGCAAAGGTTAAAACATTATTTGGGCATGGAAGATGCGAAAGTAGTGTTGGTGACTCATTTGCTCGAGCCAGCAAGATTAAGCGAGCCTTAAGTGCAATTATCAGCGTCGTGCCACGACGTTAAATCAGGCGCTCTTTGGGAGGCAACCCAATTCGTAGTTGATTTTTAGTGTAGTTAGAATTTTTCCTTTTTTTGTTTGTTTTTAGGTACTAACAAGTTTGCAGGCGAGTTTGGGCAAGTCAAACAGGGTTTCAGCATCACCTGACGTACACCAGGCGCTGGGGCAGGCGATGCCTGGCTAACACCAGGTTTTACTTGGCCTTAGGTTGGCGACGCCTTGTTAACGGCAGGTTCTGCTTGGCCTTAGGCTGGCAACGCCTGGGTAACGCCAGGTTCTGCTTGGCCTTAGGCTGGCAACGCCTGGGTAACGCCTGGTACTGGGCCAGGCGACGCCAAGTAAGTTATTTCGGCACAATTTAAGGTGTTTTAGCCGAACCTCCTCACATTACACACCCTAAACATTGAACACAATACAAACAACCCTAACCTCACTTAAACCAAACACACATCAAGCTTTAGAAAAGAAATTCACAAGCACACACATCTTATCATCAGCGTTTCTCTCAACCAAACACACTGCATGAATTGCCCTCACCCACAAACACTCAACAGCACATTGCCATAGTGGTCTCCCCCATCCCCATTGAAGTCAAGTTTAGTCTTGCTATTCTTTTACACTCATTAGAAATTCTCAGGCAGCTCCCTCCTCTCAAAAGCTTCAAAGGTATGATTTGCTCTCTTTCCTTTGTAATTTCGGGAAAGGGTACAGGTATACAATTACCCAAAAAATGGTGGTTGTTCTTCATTGTAGTATTGAGTTTGTGTGCCCCAACCCCATGAAATCCCATAGGAATGGTGCTGCGATTGTGAAAACATGTGGTCGTACGGAACCCCAAGCCGATTTGGGAGGATGAGGCAATCCCTCATTTCCATAAGAATTCCCATGGCACTAAAGCATGTTAAGTGTTTGATATAATGCCTCAATGGCATTCCTTGTCCCCACTGGAGCCCGAGTCTCCGGGATTAATAGACTAGTGTTATGAAGTCATACACCACGTTAAAATCTTAAGTATGGGGCGGCTCGCGGGTAGCCCATGTGTTGTTCTTTGATTCTAATATTAATAAAATACGAGGTGAAGTATGAGTAACCTCGAAAAATCGAGAAAACTTATGTGTGTAGTGTGTAATGTAGTTTTATCTGACTACTACTTATTTGTGTAGGAACAACGATGCCTCCCAGAAAAGAGACAGGCAAAGCCAAGGCTACTTCCACTGCGTCGGCTAAAGTAAAGGTGACCTCAGCACCTCCCCCAAAGAAGAGAAAATAGGGGGAAGCTACCTCCAATCTAAGAGGAGTACAAGTTGTGCCAGCTATAGCAGCCATGCGTCAACAACCACAAGGCCAACAAGAGTTTGGCATCAACAGCATACCACCACATACTAAGGACCAGTACAGGCGTTGTATGCCTAAACATGTACACCCGGAAGCAGCTATCAATGAACGCAGCTTGAAAGCAAAGTATCAGGGAATTTGGAAGGGCATTCAGTATATGGGGTTGAGCTATGTATTCAAGAACACATGGAACATTAATCTCAACTTAGTCTGAGAATTCTATACACGGTTTGATCCGCATAGTACTGAACAGCTGGTGCCGATTCGTGGACGATTGATAGATTTTTCACCCACGGCCATATGTAACTTTGTAGGTGCTCTGGATGTTCCTGTGGAGCCATTGGACCACTTCATTCGCCGGCCCACATACAGAGAGTTGAGACATATGCTTTGTGGTGTCGATTCTACGGCAGCATGGGTCCGGGATAAGATAACTAATCAGCACAAGAGGTTTCCCAAGAAGAAGATGAGGGCAGAGGCTCAAGTGTGGCTTAAATTTATAAATGCACGGCTCCTACCGTGCAATCATGACACACTCATTAGCCGTGAGAGGACCTTTGTACTCTACTTCCTCATGACGAGTCAAAGGGTAAATGTGGGTCATCTGATCTGCTACCAGATGTCTGTAGTCAGAACGAGTAAAAAGATCGATCGAATGCCATTTGCCAATTTTCTAACTCAGTACTTAAGACACAAGGAGGTTGAGGAGGAGCCAGAGTTTGACCACACCATAGAACAACCCCTACGACAAACGGACATCACTAGCCTCCGGCTGAAAGAAGAGACTGCCATGACATCGTTGACAAGTACTGAGCGCAACGCTCGGGATGATAGTTTTATGGCCCATCTCTATGGGATGATAGATTTGCAGCTAAGGATAGGAGGTCGACAAGCCACATCTGAGGAGAGGATTGAATTGGAGCACCGGTACCCGCTCAATGCTCATGCTCAGCAGCTGGTTGGGTTAGGAGTTGGATACAGACTCCTCGATAATGAGGATATCAACACACTGGAGCAGTTTAAGGCTGACCTAGAGCAGTCAGATGGTGAGGGAGATGATGATGATGAGGAGGATGAACATAATGAGGAGTGGAGAGCATCAGAGGATGAAGGCGTTGCTTTATCAGGGAGTTTCTTTACACCTTACTCATTTTTTCGTGTTTTGTCATTTTGTGCATGCACTGAGGACAATGCATGAGCTAAGTGTGGGGTGGGGACTTGTACATAGTTAATTTTAGTTATTTAGTTATTTAGTGTTAATTGTTTTAGTATGTGTTTTAGTAGTTTAGCAATTGATTTGACTATGTGTTTTAGTTATTTAGTACCGTTAAAAAAACAAAAATTGGACTCATCCCAATGATGGATCTCCCAAACAGTTTTCTTGAGGGAAGTAAGTCAAAAGAAAATACCAAAAAGCTTTTTTTGTGTAGGTAGTGTAGTAATTCCCCCTTGATTTTTCTTTGGGCCGCGGTTCTTTTCCAGGGGCTTTTAGTTGAACCGGGTTTAGTTAGTTTTAATTTTTAGGAGTAGGAACCACGAAGCTATGCATTTAATTGTAGAAATATCTCTTAGGTTTGTTATGCCTTGAGAATAGTTAGTACTATGGTTTTGACGCTTAGGCTCGGTTTTTGACTCTCGCATACGTACCTTAAATTGTAGATTCCTAATTTTGCTTAACTACTTTGTCTGGAGTGTCGCGATGAAACCAATCTTGAGTGAGTTATGTTCCATGTGTGTGTGAGTTTTGTATGTATTATGTGCATTGTATTTGATGTCTAGAACTTGCCCTGTGTGTGTGCAAAGCGAAATAGTAGTCTTGTTCAGTCTGAGAAGTGATATAGGCGTTTCTTTGTTAAGCCAGATATATATAGTTTACCCACCTAAAAGTTATGTAATGTAGTTAACCCCTTTGAGCCTGTAATCTTGTTTCTTTGGAAACCACACTACAAGCCTTACCCAATTGTATGAAGTAACCATCTATTTGAACCTTTTTACCTCTAATGGGCACTTGAATTGTTGTGAACTTTGTAAAAGTTAAAGTGTGGGGTGGTTGGTTTGGCTTTTGCGTGGAACTAATGAAATAAGGAGAAAGGTGAACTGTTTTGAAAAAAACGTAAGAGCCGCTTGAATTGAAACAGAAAGAAAGAAAGAAAAAAAAATTAATAGTTGTATTGCTAGGAAAAAAAATATTCTTTGATAAGTGGCGACTCTTAATGTAATTATGCTTAAAGAAATATGGGGTAATATAAATTGAAGTGAAGGTGGAATGTTTGGTTTGGCATAAGTATGGGATGTGTGTCAAAGTATATGTATTGAAGTGCTTAAGGGAGGTGTAGTCACTCATATCCAAATATATCCTACCCGATCCGTACCCTACATTACAACCAATGAATGTCCTACTTGATCTTAGACTGGATGAACTCGATTAGTAGAGTATTACACTACGGGCAAGCCTATGGTGCATCATTTGTGGCATATGAATGTTATTTATGAGAGCGAGTGAATTTCGTCTATCTTGAGTTCCTATGTTCTTAAAATTCATTGTGTGTGGAACTAATCTCTTTGATTGAGTGAGAGTACATGATTCATGAAGGAAAGGTAATGTTGTTGACATCCATGTTAGAGTAAGTGAGTGAATTGTGAATAAGGCATGGTATTTGTGAGTCGAATCTTGAGGCGAGGATGTCACACTTGTGTGCTTAAACTATTTTAAAAAAATAAAAATAATAATTTATTGGCGTAATGAGTTAAGAGAATTGCTTAAACAGGTAGTATCTACAAGTGTAGTTTGATTGCTCGAGGACGAGCAAAGTTTAAGTGTGGGGTATTAATGGGTTGCTATAATTCCATAGTATTGTACATTTTGTGCCTTGCATTTTACATGCTTTAATGATAAATTACACTTTATTTGCGCATAATGGAATCTATTTTATGTGTAGGTGAATTGGAGATGAAAGTAGAGCAAAAGGGATACTTAAACGTTGAAAGTGTCCTCGAGAACAGTGAAAAGGAGAGATCTGGCGAGGCTAGCTAAAGGCCAGGCTGGACCAGGCTTTAGCCTGGCGAGGCCAACCAAAAGCCAGGCGTTAGGCTGACGACACCAGTCCTGAGGCCAGGTCCAATCCGAGTTTTGAAGACTTAATTCGTTTTCGGGTTTGACTAGGACTTACCCTATACGTTTAGAGTTTCTTATACACATATAAATAGACCTAAAGACACCACTTGGAGGCACTTTTTGGCAGCCAGAGGCAAGAAGAGCTGGTGGAATCACCTGTTGGGAGTTAGAATCATCAATTTCTACAACTTTTCATCTTTACTCTGTATTTTAATTATGCAAAATATTTGGGATATTGTTACTATGAGTATGAGTAGCTAACTTCCTAATCTAGGGTTTTGATGAAACCTATTGAAGGAAAATCATGATTTTCTTGTTTTGTTAATATAGATTTGACATAGTATTTTCTCTATTTGTTCAACTATATTATTATTGTGGTTGATTGAAGGGCTCGCAATTAGCTGTGCCTATTTAGTATGTATTACTCGGGAGAGAGTGCATATTTAGGCAGTTGTTGAACAACATCACTCCTAAACGTATATGAGGGATCAATACGGAGGTTTAAAGGTGGGTTTAGGGATAACGAAACCTTGATGCGATCTGAGTGAGCTGTACTTAATGCCAGCTAGCGTAATTCGGGAGAATATACCTAGTAAATTATGATAATTACTCGGGAGAGAGTTACGACAGGTAGAGTGCTCATGGTCGATAGAGAATACTTAGGCAAATTTATAGGAAACATAGTGGAAAAGATACAATAGGGGAAATCACAACCTTAGATCATTCCAATTCTTGTTTATAACCCGTTCGTAGTTAGTTGTTAATTATTACATTTTCATTACGTAATATTTAGTTAATAAAAACCCAATTTGTTACTTAAATATTTTTGAAGATTGATTGTGTGAATTTGTGCGAGCCTAGTAGCTATGTTTGATAGGTTAATTCCCTGTGGGATTCGACTCCGGACTTATTAGCCGGAATATATTTGCAACGATCGCTTAGTCCTTTTTATAAGGCATAGTTAGGCGTGATCACTCATACTCTAAAGAAAAATTGGATCAAAAGCTACAGGAACAACATTATATAATGACCGCGACATTAATACCACAGGTGCAACACAAATATGGCAAAATACGCAATACACACATATCACACATAGCCTCCAAGTGTGACAGAACTTGCTGCCTGGTTTTTATTATTCTTAGCCATATTTATCTTAGATTACATCATGTACTATCACTGTTGGGTGTTTTACTCAACTTTGACAATAGGATTTATGCTGCTTTCAAAGTTTACTTCCTACTCTGTGTATGACTTCGAGAAATTTTGTTTATTATGTTATTTATATATAAAAACTAGCCCTAGGTACACTGCTTAATGGATTTGCTAAAAAAAAGGAAAGTATTACTATTTTTATTGGTCAAATAAAAATTGATTAGCTTGAAACAAAAGAATTAAGAGAATGATGTTGTTAACAAATATATGTGAAGAATATTGTTAATCTTACATGGGTTGTCTCAGCGCGCGTATCGACCCAAATCTTTTTTGTTCCATCCTTCAACTTCTTCACGTGGGTTTCCTCAAATACCTCATCATGAGTAATTGGTCTTCCTTTAGTCTTTTCCTGCAAAATAAAATATGTTAAAAATGATAACTAAAGTAGTTATAAATCAATAAAAATATAATAAACAAATTACTAATCTTCTTCGATAAGCTGCCATACTAATTGAACCCCCGTGTGCACAGAGCCACCCTTGTCGGACATACGGGCTGCCCTTCCCTGGCGGCTCCTCCTCTCAAATTCCGGAGATTTTCAATATGCAAGAAGTTTAATTCATATATCATCAAGAATCCAAGTTGGCCTCACATTACTTTCTCGAGCAGTCTGAAGCATATCAGACAACCTATCAGAATATTTCTTAAAGAAAACGGTTTGTACCTCTGCCTCAAGATCGCGTGACCATGCACACTCTAGAGTTCTCTCCATGAACCGTCCACACATAGTAATTTTCTCTAAACCTATTTCTATAAAGATGAACTTTAACATCCTCAAGTATCAACAACTTTATACAATTGCACTTAGCACAAGGATACCTAATTGTTCCTTCATTATGGAATTCAAGAAGTGTTTTTGTATAAGCAATAAATCCTTTAACACCTTCTACAAATTCTTCCTTTAATCTCCCACTATTAGCATGATTTCAATCATACATCCACCTACGATCTTGTTCCATCTATTACACAATAACAAAATAAAATAATTAAATAAAAAATGAATAATTTATTTTATTCAAGTTAATTAGTTTACAATTAAACTTGAATATACATCTTAAATAACTCACATTTCTTTTTTCTTTTTATTAAGTCAAGAAAATTTATGGTTGTACATCAAATTTTTGTGAATGAACAATTCTTTTTAATAGAAGTGCTCTCAACAAGTCCTTGAAATCAGTTTTAGAAATACCAAGTCAAATCAAGACTCTAACAGACTTATCATGTATTAATATCATGGTTCTTAAAAAAATATAAGTAATTAAAGGAATTGGTAAAGATGTAGTTTCTCAAGCCCAAAATTATAACAGATTGCAATGTCTCTTAATAAATTAACATAACATGTAAATGGATTAGAATATAATATCACATAGCAAACTTACTTCAGTTTCTTAATGGTCAAAGTATATATATTGGGTGTAAGATTAACTGCCTCCTTTATCAATATCTCCTTGTAGCAAAGAAATGATAACCTAGCAAAACAAGTTTTACAAGGAATATTAAATTCAAAATATCAATTGCTGATTATGGTTGAAAAAGAATGTCATAAATTCTATCTCATAGTACTTCTGGGAACTAGATAAATATCTTTTGATTATAGAAGAAGCTATGTTGCACGGACTCTCCAAAATATTGTCACACCTGTATCAGATTCTCCAAAAATACACTATTTTGGAGAATCCAACACGCACTCAATGATATTTTCAGAGA
Organism: Nicotiana otophora; assembly: GCA_000715115.1. Classification (NCBI taxonomy): domain Eukaryota; kingdom Viridiplantae; phylum Streptophyta; class Magnoliopsida; order Solanales; family Solanaceae; genus Nicotiana; species Nicotiana otophora. The sequence goes on from AWOL01S0065179.1 coordinate 15,052, forward strand.
GTCTGAGCAACATAGAGGAGAAGTGAACATGAGTATTATGGTTGCAGCATTCAATGCGAACATAAGTATTATAGTTTCAACAACTTGGGTCAGTCCAAAGAAACTATCAGATGCCTAAAAGAATGGTAAAAGTAGATAAAACTATATGTGAAACTAGCGCTACTCAAGATTTACAAAAAAAACTTAACATTCAAATGATGAACACACAATTCTCAGTCTCTAAGATCTAAATGAGATCAGCAAGCTAATAATAGCTACATATCAAACAGAGAAAGAAAGGCATAAATTTGGGTCCATCTCATCCCTGTTGCAGGTTGATCAAAACACAAAGCAAAAGGTGGATTCTAATAAGAAAACACATTGCATATGCCATTTGGTAAAATGTGAGTCCATTTTACATGTGTGCAATGTTTACCCAAAAAACGGATAGAGTTGAATTTGTACGTAGTTCTAAGGATATGTGGTGTGGCTTAATACAAATCGTAAAGATAAATATAAATATCAAGTATGGATTGCAAAGAATACAAAATAGACAAGGTTGTAAAGAGGATGAATTTCAGGACTAATCAAGTGGAATTAAATTAAGAAGCTCGAAAGAATAACTCTTCACTATAGGAGAATATGGTACTTGAATTACAATGTTAGCTAAAACTTGCCCCTTATAGAAATGAAAACCAACCCCTTTATAGTAGAGGGATCTTACTTTAGATATAATTAAAAATACGTAGTGGAAGACCCATGATAAATCAGCTTTTCCACAATTCCTGCCAAGATTCTCTCCCCTAGTGGGATTGCAATGGCTCTTGTCTATAAGCCCGATATTGACTCGAGTTTTCGGTCTTGACTCGAGATCTCGATCTTGACTTGAACTCGATTCTGACTCGTACCCTTGAATTCACTCGGGGTCAATGTTGGTCGGTCCCTGGATCATAAGCTTGACAACTTTACTTTGCATCATAGTTCGATTTGGGTTCGAGCTTGATTATAATATCAAGCTCGATATTGATCGGCACCTCGAACTCGAAGCTTGTTTGTACCATCTTCGGAACGCATCTCGAAGTCTTACTTCGATCGATTGTGTTTCAAACTCGATCAATCGTACGAAGGCCGAAATCTATTTCGATCGTATATAGATAGTCCCCTCGTTTCTCAGGAAGAATGTGGTGAGAAACGACATGATTTTTTAACGGCTCGATCGGATTATAAGCTGACGTTTATATTGGGCTCGCCCATGATGCACGTGATAGATGTCCCGTCGATTTTGTCTTTCAAGGTATTTAGTGCATGTCAAACGGTGGTCGGCCACCACTGATACTGAACTGCCATTGCATAAACCTATAAATAACCCTTCATTTTATCATTTATCACTTTTACATCTTCAATCTTCCAAATTTCCCAATATCTTTTTCGTATTCTCTGAGTTTATTCGCAAATCTGTGATTTGTCTTTGAAAACTTCTTCTTCCAAATTACCAAAAGCTTTGTCACCTTCTTTAAATCTTCAATGGTGAAGACATCCAAAACCGTTCCCCAAAAAGAAAAAGCCTCTTCTTCCCAATCCGCCGCCGATAAAATACTGGTGGATCCCCGTCCTGAGTAGTGCATTACGGAGGCGTGTGTTCTTACCTCCGATTTTAAACTTGATAAAGGTGTGCCGGTTCCTCACCGATGTGAGCCCGTATCGAGATACATTTGTTCGATAACCCGGGAGCACATCGAGCGGATAAAAAAAATGTAACTGGGAGAACAAAAAGGTGTTAGTGCTGTCTCCAGAAGAGGATATTACTAATCACGGGAGAGGGTTTTTAAGCGTGTATACTTACCCTTTCACGTTAGGTCCCCTCGACCCAGTTATCATAGGTTTTGTCGTAAATACTTAATAACCCTAGGCCAGATACATCCTTTCTTTTGGCAGATCGTTATTTTGATCCGATATTTTGTGAGTAAAATCGAGGGGATGCCTTTCACCCTCGATCACCTAGTCCGATTATACCGTCCTCACCTTTTTTGAGGAGGGTTAATAAAACTCCAACGTCGAGCTACCAAGGCTTTGTTCTCGAGTATAGACATTGATAAGGATCGAGGTTGGATGGGCCGGTTCGTTTGAGTGAGGACTTCGGACCTGATCCCAACCGAAAAGATGCCTTTTCCCGAGGAGTGGAACATGAAGCGTAAGTGTAATTCTGTTGTTATCTCTTATTATGTTGTTTTTTCATATCTTTTCTCACCAATATTCCCCCTTTTGTGATGCAGCGGTTCCCTGGATGCCCGACGCAGTGCCCGATCTCAAGAACTGGGTACGTGATCTGATTTCGACCTCCTCATATGTCGAGCGCTCATGGCGTGACGTGTCAAAGGGCCGATGGGAGACCAAAAATCATGGTGAGCACTTCCCTCGTATCTTTTGGTAATTCGAATAAGATGTTTTTCATATACTTCAGTAAAAATTTTCGTATGCAGGTGTGGGCAAGGATGCGGTTTTGACGCCCTCATCTATCGAGGGAGAGGCTTCGACCTCTATCCCAAAGCCGATGAAAGATAATAAGAGGAAAAGAGCCCCAGTCCTCGAAGATCAGAAACTGAAGAAGAGGACGGCTCGTAAGCCGAACAAGAATGTCATTCCTTTGACTGTAGAATTAGTTCTGCGTCGGAGGGATGAAGAAGAAGAAGAAGAAGAAGAAGAAGAAGAAGAGAATGATGGGTCTGCTCTAGTGGCCCGAACAAAGAAGACCACCGACGTTCCACAGGCAGCTGGATCGATGGTGGTTCATAAGGCTCCGCCTCGAACTGAGGATATATCGTAGAGAGATTTGGGTACAGTCCCCGAGTTGCTGGAGATCGAAGATGTTTCTCATCGAAGCCAACAAATGGGGGATATGTCCGAAGGGGCTCTTCCCGAATCTTTTCAAACCGAAGAGAATGCCCTAGATGACTCATTTGGGGCAGTAGCAATCGAAGGCTCGCCCACCTTCCCTGCTTTTTCTACAGGGGCGATTCGGGAAGCCCAAGCTTTGGGGGCCCTCGAATTAGATAGGCCTCATGATGGAGAGGATCCTTTTCGTGACTTGTTCATCGGTGTCAAAGACACTACCGATACAAGTGACGCATTGGATCTTTTTCACGGGGTGCAGCAGGCTTTGAATCAGGTAGGCTTTAAATCATATAGCGTTACCTTTAAGTTTGCTTTTCTTTTCTGACTTAGTTTCTTCTTTCTTTGCAGGCTGCGACAGTTAATCGAGAATCATGTTCTTGGTCCCGAACCGAGCTGCGTCGATACGAGGCCGAGCTTCAACGGGTTACAGAGGAGAGGAACTCCTTAAAGCTCCTTTTGGGCCAAAGGGGACAGGAAATAAAAGACCTTCAAGCTGAGTTGGCCAGGGCTCATCAAGATTAGATCAATCTATCCGAGCAGATAATAATGCTTTTAAAAGCCTATGGGCTTGATACCAGCACAATGGCTAATCTTTCGGTCTCCCAACTGCAGCAAAAAATCGAGATGATCGGAAAACTCCGTGAAGAAGTCGATGTGATAAGAGGGGAGTCTTTGAAGTGGAAATAAGGAATGGATTGCTTGCTTCAGAGAAAGAAACCGCTCGAGCCCAATTGTCATCGGCCGAAAACCAACTTCAAAAAATGAAGGAGAAAAGCTCGGTCCAAGCAAGAAGAATAGAGGAGCTCGAGGCTTGGTTGGCCTCTGTACTTGCCAAGGCTGAATCTGATGCCGAAAAGGCAAAGGCTGGTGTGGATGCACTCGTGGCCATTTATCGGGACGATGCTGAAGCTACCCGGGTCCAAGCAAGAGAGGCAATCGAGACCGCCGATACTCAAGCACATTGGGTTGCTGAACTTGCTAAATGCCGATCTCGGAGGGAGACCCTCAAGAAGATTCATGCTCGAGGTTTCGACCTAGCTGAAGAGATAAAAAGGGCCAAATAACTCAAAGCCGATATTAGAGCCTTGGTTTCCGATGAAGATGATGATGACAATGATGATGACGATAGGCGTAAGAGTGGATCCGAGGATGGGGGAGCCCGATAGATAAGAGACCGCTCCTATGGATGACCAGGAAGATTAGTCCTTAATTTTTACGTTGTAATCGATCATGTAAACAATTTTGTATATAAAAATATCTCCTTTTTTGCCGACTTGCTTCTGTTTTGTTTCTTGTCTTGTGAAGACTTTATTCATGCCTCTATAACCGAGCGAGTGCTTATTCAAACTTAAAATAAGGTAGCTTGTATGCTTAGTGGTCGAGTTGAGTGATTGTCTGAACATAGGCTTACTCAAACTTGAAGTGTTGTAGCCCTTAGGCTTATTAGTTGAGCTAGTGATTCGAGCTCGAAGAAATATAGTCCATAGGCGTAATGGTTGAGTGAATGATTTGAACTTGAAATAATGTAGCCCGTAGGCGTAATGATCGAGTGAGTGCTTGCTCAAACTCAAAATAAAAGTAGCCCGTAGGCTTAGTAGTCGAGTGAATGTTTCGGACTCAAAGTAATGTAGCTCGTAGGCGTAATGGTCGAGTGAGTGCTCGCTCAAACTCGAAATAAAAGTAGCCCATAGGCTTAGTGGTCGAGTGAATGTTTCAGACTCGTAGTAATGTAGCTCATAGGTGTAATGGTCTAATGAGTGCTCGCTCGAACTCGGAATAAAAGTAGCCCGTAGGCTTAGTGGTCGAGTGAATGTTTCGGACTCGAAGTAATGTAGCCCGTAGGCGTAATGATTGAGTGAGTGCTTGTCTCGAACTTGGAGATTTATTTTAATTCTGTTTGCATAATAAATCTCAAAAAAGAGGAATTTTGCAAGTCATTATACATGCGTTCATGTTTTGCTTCAGGGCTCGGGCCAACTACATGAACATGGTTTGTTTTGACCATTTGGCTCTTACAACTTTTCCTATTGGAACCCCGTTGTTGCGAAATAACTTTCTTGCATCAGAACTTGGTATATTTCTTCGAG
>AWOL01S0065179.1:20201-41933 GCA_000715115.1 Nicotiana otophora
CCCCCCAGTATTCGAGGTCGATTGTAAAGAGGCCTCTGATACTATTGTATTGTTTCCAAGTATAGCACGATCATTGGTTGCCTCATTAAAAACCATGCCAAAAAACCCATCGGGGATAATACCGGTCTAAGAGAAAAAGAGTGCAACGCGTGCTTTCAGACGTATGTCTTCATATTGAAGGATCCACCATAGCTCCTGATCGGACCTTTGCAGGGGTTAGTTTTGAAATGTAAATGAATATGGGAGGGTCGTACCTTAGCAGTAGCATCGACACATTCTAATTGCTTGATAGTTGTTTGACGTCTATAATGCCGAGCTTGTATGATCCTTTTCCAACGTTTTTAAGAACCTGATATGGTCCTTCCCAGTTCGGTCTTAGTTTTCCTTCCCTTGGATTTCGGGTATTTAGGGTGACTTTCCTTAGAACTAAGTTCCCGGGCTTAAAATAGTGGAGCTTGGTTCTTCGATTATAGTATCTTTCGATTCGTTGCTTTTGGGCGTCTAGTTGGACGAGAGCAACTTCTCGTTTTTCGTCCGATAATTCGAGTCTAGTGTTCATAGCCTCGTTATTTGATTCTTCTGTTGTATATCAAAATCTGGCACTAGGTTCGTCGACTTTGACTGGTATCAAGGCTTTGGAGACATATACTAAGGAGAACGGGGTTGCCCTCGTACTAGATTTTGATGTTATTCGATATGCCCAAAAGACTCTGGGTAGGATTTCTCTCCATTTTCCTTTAGCGTCATTCAACCTCTTCTTTAGGTTTTGAATGATGATTCTGTTCGTTGATTCAGCTTGTCCATTCCCACTAGGGTGCTACAGGGTCGATAATATCCTTCTTATTTTGTGGTCTTCGAAACATTTCGTCACTTTGCTTCCGACAAATTGGTTCCCATTGTCACACACTATTTCAGTGGGTATCCCGAATCGGCATACGATAAAATGCTAGATAAAGTCTATAACCTCTTTCTCTCTTATTCTCTCGAACGCCTGTGCTTCAACCCATTTAGAGAAATAGTCAGTCATAAATAAAATAAATTTAGCTTTACCTGGGGTCGATGGCAGAGGGCTGATGATATACATTCCCCATTTCATGAATGGCCATAGGGATAGGACTGAGTGAAGGTGCTCTCCGGTTGATGGATCATTGGTGCAAACCTTTGACATTTGTCACATTTTCGAACAAATTCCTTTGCATCTTTGCCCATATTGATCCAATAATATCCTGCCCTGATTATTTTTTGGATTAATGAATCGGCACCGGAGTGATTCCCACAAGTTCCCTCGTGCACCTCACGTAGGATGTAATCGGTATCTCTTGGACGTAAGCATACTGCCAATGGTCCATCGAATGTCTTTGGTATAACGTTCAATCTGAAGCCAACGTGAATCGAGCAGCTTTGGTTCGTAGGGCCCTTGAATCTTTAGGGTCCGATGGGAGCTTTCCGTTGTTTAAGTATTCAATATACTTATTTCTCCAATCCCAGGTTAAGCTCGTAGAATTTATCTCGGCATGACCTTCTTCGATCACGGATCTCGAGAGTTGAACGACAGTCTCCGAGCTCAACTCACCTTCCTCGAACGATGATTCCAAATTCGCAAGTGCATCAGCCTCACTGTTTTGCTCTCGTGGAACCTGCTGTGAAGTCCATTGTTTGAAATGGTGCAAATGGACATGTAGTTTGTCCAAATACCTTTGCATTATATCTTCTCGAACTTCGAAGGTTTTGTTTACTTGATTTACCACCAACAAAGAGTCACACTTGGCTTCAATAATTTATGCTCCCAAGCTTTTAGCTAGCTCGAGACCTACAATCATGGCCTCATACTTGGCCTCGTTGTTAGTCAACCTGGTAGTTTTAATAGATTGCCTAATAGTGCTACTCGTGGGTGGATTTAAAACTATTCCTAGCCCGGACCCCTTCACATTCGAATCCCCGTCCGTAAAAAGGGTCCATACCCTCGATGACGTACCCGATTTCAATAAGAGTTCTTTTTCGACTTCGGGTACGAGGGTTGGCGTGAAATCGGCCACGGAGTCTATTAAAATTTGAGACTTGATGGCCGTACGGGGTTGATATTCGATATCGTACCCACTAATTTCGACGGCCCATTTGGCCAATCGGTCTGATAGTTCGGGCTTGTACAAAATGTTACGAATGGGGTAAGTGGTTAATATGCATATGGGGTGACATTGAAAGTACAGTCTTAACTTTCTAGAGGCGCTTATCAGTGCAAGTGCCAATTTTTCTAGGTGCGGATATCTAGTTTTTGCTTCTCCTAAGGTCCGACTTATATAATAAACGGGAAATTACGTACCTTGCTCTTCTCGAACTAGGACACCGCTTACTGCGATTTCCGATACAGCCAAGTACAAGCAAAGTTTTTCGTCTGTTTTTGGCGTATGAAGTAGTGGTGGGCTAGATAGATATCGTTTTAATTCTTCTAATGCCTGTTGGCATTCCGGGGTCTAAGCAAAATCGTTCTTCTTTTTGAGTAGAGAGAAAAATTTGTGACTTCGATCTGACGATCTCGAAATGAATCGGCCTAAGGCTGTAATCCGTACCGTTAGCCTCTGCACGGCTTTCACGATGTCCATGATGGTGATGTCTTCGATGGCTTTGATTTTATTGAGGTTAATCTCGATCCCTCGATTTGACAACATGAAGCCGAGGAACTTACCCGAACTGACCCCGAAAGCACATTTCTCGGGGTTGAGCTTCATGTTGTATTTCCTCAAAATGTCGAACGATTCCTGCAAATGGGTCAAATGGTCCTCTGCGCGCAGGGACTTAACTAGTATGGCATCAATATAAACTTCCATTGATTTACCTATTTTTTCTTCGAAAATTGTATTTACTAGGTGTTGGTAAGTAGCTCCTGCATTTTTTAACCCGGTGGGCATCACATTATAACAATATGTTCCATACTTGGTGACAAATGAAGTCTTTTCCTAGTCTTCCGGGTTCATCTGGATTTGATTATACCTGGAATAGGCATCGAGAAAAGTAAGGATCTTATGGCCGGTCGTGGCATCGATCATGCGATCGATGTTGGGCAACGAAAAGGAATCTTTGGGGCATGCTTTGTTCAAATCCTTATAATCCACACACATTCTAAGTTTGTTTCCTTTTTTAGGAACTACAACTACATTGGCTAACCATTCAGGATATTTCACCTCCCGAATGGACCCTATCTCGAGAAGTTTGGTTACCTCATCCTTTATGAATGCGTGCTTTACCTCGGACTGGGGTCTTCTCTTTTGCTTCACCGGTCTGAACCTAGAGTCCAAGCTTATCAGGTGGGATCCCTGTTATATCTAAATGGGACAAAGCAAAGCAATCAATATTATCGATAACAAATTGAATAAGTTTCTTCCTGAGTTCAGGGGTCAACCCCGTTCCCAGGTATACCTTCAGTTCGGGCCAGTGCTCGATTAGTGTGACTTGCTCCAATTCCTCGATCGTGTATTTGGTAGCATCGGAATCATCGGGAATCGTGAAGGATCGAGGGATACTCTGATCATCATCTTCTTTGATCTTCTGGTTATCTGGTTGGGTCAAAACCAATGTGTGTGATTGCTATTTGGTATCTCGTTTCCCTTCTGAGCCCGATCCCTTTACTGGTGAAGGCGAGGATATTGGATTTGCTTCCTCGACGGTGAACATTTCTCTTGCGGTTGGTTGTTCTCCGTACACTGTTTAGACTCCTCTCGATGTTGGGAATTTAAGGACCTGGTGTAGGGTCGAGGGTACAGATCTCATGTTGTGCATCCATGACCTTCCAAAAAGGGCGTTGTATCTCATGTCGCCTTCGATCACGTGAAACTTATTTCCTGGATGGTCCCGACCATGTTTATTGGCAGAATTATCTTGCCTTTGGTGGTTTCACATGCCATATTGAATCCGTTTAGAACCAGGGTTGCGGGTACGATCTGGTCCTGCAAGCCAAGTTGTTCTACGACCTTCAATCTGATGATGTAGGCCGAGCTACCTGGATCAATCAACACGCGTGTAACTTTAGTTTTATTCATGAGTACGGATATTACCAGTGCATCGTTATGGGGCTGTATGACTCCTTCTACATCTTCATCATCGAAGGACAAAGTTCATGTGGGTATGTAGTCTTGAGTTCGAGATCGCTTTTCTCTCACAATCGATGTCTTAGTGCGTTTAAGCACCGGTCCCTGAGGGGTATCGGCGCCACCGATGATCATGTGAATGACATACCGTGGTTCTTCTTGTTTGTTTTGCTTGCTGAAATCCCTATTTTTAAAATGGTTCTTTGCCCTATCGCTTAGAAATTCTCGAAGGTGACCTTTGTTGAATAACCGGGCTACTTCCTCTCTTAATTGCCTGCAATCTTCCGTTCTGTGACCATGGGTGCCATGATATTCGCAGATTTGATTAGGATTCCTCTGGGCAGGATCGGTCTGCATGGATCGGGTCCATTTAGTATCTTTGATGCATACGATAGCCGACACGATGGAGGATGCATCAATGCTGAAGTTATATTCTGATAACTGAGGCGCTTCCTTAGATCCGGTAGGCCTATCGAACCTACTTTTGTTCATCAACCCCCGGGACCCTTGACCTCGATCACTTCTTTTGTTGTTTTGCCCGGGGTTATGTCTCTATTCACTGATTCTGTGGTTTCCATTGAATGGTCGATATCGATCCCCAATCGGACCTTGTTCTCGATTAATATCCCTTCGAACAGCGGGTTCAGACCCCAATTGATCATCTTCGACCCTAATTTTTGATTGGTCTGGTTGGCGCCCACCGTGCGATTGTGCACGTCGGCCCACGTGATGGCTGGGTATTCAATCAGGTTATGCTTTAACCGCCGTGAAGCCGTCGAACTTCGTTCGTTCAAACCTTGAGTTAAAGCCTGAACAATCCAATCGTCTGCAACCGGTGGCAGATCCATTCGTTCCATTTGAAAATGAGATACGAACTCCCTCAGCATCTCGTTATCCCTTTGTCTTACCTTGAAGAGGTCTGATTTCCTTGTTGCGACTTTTATGGCACCGACATGTGCTTTCACAAAATATTTTGCTAACATGGCGAACGAGTCGATGGAATTCGGTGGTAAGTTGTGATACCAAATCATTGCTCCCTTCGAGAGGGTCTCTCTGATTTTCTCTAACAACACAGATTCGATTTCATCGTCTTCTAAATTTCCCTTAATGACACATGTGTAAGAAGTGACGTTCTCGTTGGGATCGGTCATTCCGTTATATTTGGGAATTTTGGGCATAAGGAAGTTTTTGGGGATTGGTTTTGGAGCTGCGCTCGAGGGAAAAGGTGTTTGTATGAATTATTTTTGAATCCAACCCTTTTATCATTGGTGGAGCTCCCGGGATCTGATCGACCCTGGAGTTATATGTTTCTATTTTTTTATCGTTGGCTTCGACTCGCTTTGTGAGTTCCTCGAGCAATTTAGCAATTTCGGGAGTAGTCCCCGATTCTTGCTCATTTGACTTCACTATGGCTGGCTCCATTCTGTGGGTGATTTCTCGAGGTAGATTGGGCTCCGGCCTGCTTTGTAGCTGGGTTTGGCTCTGTAACTGAGCTATTGCTGTCTGTTGAGCTTGCAACATTTCGAAGATCATACGCAAGCTGACGCCGTTTTCCTCAACGATATGGGTATCTCGAGTTGCAGACCGAGTACCACGATGAATGCTATTTTTGTTTTCAGAATGTAGGTTCGCCTCAATGGCCACATGCGAATTGATATCTATCGGCACTCCGATTCGAGCTCCAACGGCGTTGACAAGTGATCTTTCGGTACTGGGTGTCAAGTTATTGTTCTCATCTTGAAGACTGACTTCGTTGTCGATTGGTGTGGCTATTTGACTGGTAGTTATTCGTAGCTAATCCGAAATCCACGATATTTTCAGAAACAAGCGCAAAACACAACGATGTGTTTTTGCAGATTCGTATCAAATAACCACTGTTATCCTTAACCCCACGGTGGGCGCCAAACTGTTTACCCAAAAAACGGATAGAGTTGAATTTGTACGTAGTTCTAAGGATATGTGGTGTGGCTTAATATAAATCGTAAGGATAAATAGAAATATCAAGTATGTATTGCAAAGAATGCAAAATAGACAAGGTTGTAAAGAAGATGAATTTCAGGACTAAACAAGTGGAATCAAATTAAGAAACTCGAAAGAACAACTCTCCACTATAGGAAAATATGGTACTTGAATTATAATGTTAGCAAAAATTGCCCCTTACAGAAATGAAAACTATCCCCTTTATAGTAGAGGGATCTTACTTTAGATATAATTAAAAATACGTAGTGAAAAACCCATGATAAATTAACTTTTCCACAATTCCTGCCAAGATTCTCTCCCCTAGTGAGATTGTAATGGCTCTTGTCTATAAGCCCGATATTGACTCGAGTTTTCGGTCTTGACTTGATCTCTCGATCTTGACTTGAGCTCGATTCTGACTCGGACCCTTGAATTGATTCGGGGTCAATGTTGGTCGATCCCTGGATCATAATCTTGACAACTTTACTTTGCATCATAGTTCGATTTGGGTTCGAGCTTGATTATAATATCAAGCTCGATATTGACCAGCCCCTCGGACTCGAAGCTTGTTTGTACCATCTTCGGAACCCATCTCGAAATCTTACTTCGATCGATTATGTTTCGAACTCGATCAGTCGTACGAAGGCCGAAATCTATTTCGACCGTATACATGCATATTATAAGCAACTACGTACATTAACATATGGTGGGCTTCTAATAAACTTGAGCGTAAATGTACTAAATTACATTGTCTACATATATACCCAATAAAGTGTTTAGTGTTAGCTAGTTGTATGTTAATGAGTATGAACTCATACAAAAGAGCACAATTGCATTCTTTCTATTTTCTCAGTTATGAATACATACTTACTATCAAATAACTGCATGTAATATAGTGGGATATGAAGTAATTTGAGTGTAAAAATATTAAACTGTCCACATATATGAAAATTAAATCCAATATTTGTTATCTAGCTGTTAATGAGTGTTGAAACATATTTTATACAGAATAGTAAAACTTTTCTTACTTGGATTCCTATTCTTTTCTTCATATTTCATGCTATCAGAGTGTCACTTTAATTTTTGAAGTAAACAAATATAGAAGCAGATCTGCCAATACTTACAAAAAAGAGTATCTCACTTTACCTAAACTGCCATATGTACTGCTATATATACTACCATGATGTTTTAGTTTTCTCAAAACAAAAATAGTTTATTACCTAAACAGATAGGTCAAGAAAGTTGTGCCACTGAACAAGAAGATGTTTAATTGCATCAATACTGCCACCTAAGTTGGTTAATTTGGGTGGATTTTTCACAACGCAATGGCCTTAACTATGTATTTGCGTCTCTTTCTGATTCAGGGGCCTCTGCAACCAAATTTATTTATATTTTTCAAAAGCAAGAAAAACATAGAATGATGGTCCATTGAAACATAACGAGAGTAAAAATTACAAAGATTTGGTTCTAAACCCCCAAAATCCTTTTCCTACTATTGTTGTATTTTCTTTACACCCCCAAAATTCTTTTCCTACTATTGCTGTATTTTCTGCAACCCGTGACTATCTAAGGAACAGATCTAAGTTAGATCGTTGTACAATCAACATCATTACTAGGAGAAGAGCTTGAAATAATGAATATACATTACATGATTGAGTATAGAAATTGCAAACAAGTTTAACTTGCCATCAGGTATGTTGAAGCACACATAATCCTCAATGAAACAGAGGAAGCATAAAAACAAATCTAGGGTTCATTACAGTGGCGGAACCCGAAATCGGGGAAAGGGAAAAGGAGAGAGAGAAAGAGAGATTGACTTACCTACTCGTTAGGTCGTCCTACTCGTCGGAGTGAAGGGATTCCCGAAATCGCAAGCTTGCTGGACGAAAAAGTTTACAGAGAAAAGAATGGGAGAAGAGAACAAAGAATTTTCTAAATGAGAGAAGCGGATGTGACCTAATTAGAATGTGGGAAATATACTAATATTTACTTTCCTAGATAATGTGTGGGAATATTAAAAATATTCAATATACTTTCTTTAGTTTGCCATTGTTTTCCTTCGGAACTTCTTTTTAATTTTATGTAATTAATTTCCAATTATTTTCCCACTGAAATAGGTGAAAAATGAATTTCGAGGTTTTAGGCGCTAAACAGTTCCTACGGAGAGTCTGTGAGAACTTTTGAAATTTTGATAAAATTTTTGTGTCCCCACTTTCCGACTGATTTTGTCAAATTTTTAGTGGGAATTACCATCGATATATTTTCGTGGGAAATATCCGTGGGAAATTTGCACTATTCTAGTAATGATTACACGGTTATGTGTTGTATTGGTTTCGGTTTGAGGTATACTTGTGAATCAGTTATGGCTTGCAGAGGTTTAGATGAGGATGATTTGAGTAAGGGAATTTCTGGATACGGGTTGTATTACACTATATGGGTATATAAAAATCATAGAATGATTGAGTGGTTATTCGTAAAGGATGTAGTGTGCATGGAGTAGGAATTTGCTTTGTTGTGTTAAGGTGGGGTTACTTATTTGGGTGTCGTCATGCTAATGGGGCACAAGTCGTTTGGCCGATTTGGGGCGGTACAATTTAGATTTAAGCAGAGTGAATGAATCTCGAGAATGGTTCTAATGGATTCAAGATTTATATGTAGCAATTGAGAATTTAGGATTGGTATATGGCTAGGATCCGATATTTGCATTAGATGGTGTCGAGACTCGTTGTATTTCTATATCCTCATTGATTCTACATATCAGTATCAGGAGGTGAAGGAAAATAGTTTTGGGCTAGCAGAAGGTCTCTTCAAAGTGGGTATCTTGGTTGTGGTATTTTTGGGATGCTTGAGAGAGAATTCAGCGACTTATGGTCCTTAGGACGCTGTGATTTTATGCTAGAGTTCGTGGGGTGAGTTTTGGTTAAGGATTGTGGTGTTCTAGCAAGGAGAGGTATCAATTTGAAGGCAATTTGGAGGGAACTCGGAGAAATGGGACAACTTGGTAATAGCTGGATCAGCATGGTAATGGATATGATCGAATCTTTGGGTACCTATGATGTAGTGAGTTTCTACAGGTGTTTTGTGGCAATAATCTTGGGCTTGGCGAGTTGCGTGACTTGGTGAGCTAGAGTGATTCAGTTCTGATGGCCTGGTTATGTGAAAATGGGTTTTGTAGAGTTCTCAATGATTTCTATCACGGTTTGAGGTGGATATTTCCTACTAGCGTGAGGAACATGTTATGTATTGTCATTTTCTCCTGGATGAGATCTAATGAAAGGTTCCTGGCTAATTGAGTATGTAGTTTGCTTGTGACTCAGAGTGGATTATGAGATTCCCGTACTTTTCATATGATGGCATGATAGATGTGACGTATTGTGCGGTATCGAGATTTGCATGTGCAAGGTCACGGTTCAATTTTGAGGAGAAGCTCATGAATTCTTAGACAACATGGACGGTTTCAAATGTCTAGATGAATGCTATAACTACTTGGTAATGCCTGAGGAGGTGCGCATTTCAGAAAGTGCACTGAGTTGTGACTTACGGACGCTTTATTGGTATTGCAGTACTCGCCTGATTAATCGACTGCTGATATTTAGATTTTTGCTATGTGGCACGAAAGAATTATAGAAGTATGCCCCGTGGGATGATCGTGTATTAGAGATATGTTAGACATTCGGGCGGTGGAGTTGGGATCAGATATGGTAATTTGTGTGTTCTATGGATTTGGAGATTGGGAGTTCTTAGGAGCAGAGTATTTATGGTTGGAGACGATGAAGTTGTGGCCAAAACTAGTTAGATGATAGTATGTGCTGTGGTTAAGTCATCGTGGACCTTCAGAGGGTTATTTATCTATTAGTGAATGACCAGAGTTGATTTGGGGGCCATTGGTATGTAACACCCCGGAAAATTTCGAAGTATTTAAGTGTAAAGCCCGATAAAATTTGGAAAGAAAATAATGTTTCATGGTGCCGGGCTAGGCTTACGTGTTTGAGGATTGTAGAAGGCTCAAACTTTTTGGATTGAACAATGCACTAGAGAGTAAAAGAAAATGTTTGGCAATGAAATGCATTTTTGCGATCCATTATGCGACCGCAGAACCACTCTACGGACCGCATAATGGTTGTAAAGTGAGGCAATTAATTGGGCCAGTTGGAAGCAATTATGCGGTCGACTATACGACCGCATAACAGTTATGCGGTGCACTATGCGTTCGCAGAACAGTTATGCGGACCACATAGTGACCGCAAGCACAGACAGATTTTTGGTCGTTTTGGACACCAATTATGCGACCGATATGTGGTCTGCATAACCATTATGCGGTCGCATATGCGACCGCAAAACCTATTTCGAATCTTCATTTTTGGGTTTTTAAAATCCGACCCTACTTCGTTAAATACACGTTTTTGGCCATTTTTGAGATATAATCTGATATTTTAGAGTGAGAGAGAGTGCCCTAGAGTGAGAAGGTGTTCTTCAATTCTTGCTCAAGTTTTGGAAGATTAAGAAGGGAAACTCACTAGGTCTTCATCCTATAGGTAAGATTCTACACCCTAACCCTCAATTTCGAATTTTATCTAGAAATGGATAATTAACAAGATAATGTTTGGGCATGAGAGTTGTTTATTTTATATGCATGTGTTATAAAAGGGTGTAGGGAGATTGTTGAGCTAAAAATGATAAATATTGGGTTGTGGGATGATGAAATCTTTCGTAAAAGGACCTTGAAACCTTAATACACACCTAGTGTTTGATAAAATGCTCAAATGAGCTAGATCCATAATCATCTTCCTAAGTTTGGTTCAATTTGTTATATTTCTAAAATAGATTGAAGTTGCTAAGAATTCCGTAACATTTTAGAGTTTAAGGAATCTCGATTGAGGTATGTTGGCTAAACTCTTCTCTAAGAATTGAATCCCACGATATTCATGTAAATTACGTAAGTCCCGAGTGGTTCATTATAAAAAATTGGCTATTCCGAGTAAGATTGGGTTGAAAGATATATGTTCAACAAGTATCCCAAATGCTTTATTCATGTTATGTTACCAATTAAGGATGTGTTAAAATATGGGCTGTGCATTAATAATGTTTCGACTTCAAGTCAAGTTCAAACGAAGTCTATTATGCCAAATTTTGTGAAGTATCCCGATGTGCCTTAGACTCTAATTTGCCCGCATGTGTACTACACACCTTGATTTGAATTGTATTTGTTGTTGATGATGATGATGATAATTGAAATCGAAAAGGTGAGCATGAAATACTAAATATGGCCAAAGTGCCAAGAATGATCTTATAATTATGGCCATTAGTGCCAATGAAATGAAAAGATGTGAAAGTAATATGAAATGCGATGATTGATATAAAAAGGTTGATGTCTCGAATAAGACAGCCTAGCCGGACGGGTCGTGATCGGACACCATGCCGCACGCATGGTGGTGATTGTGTTGGAAATTGTAATTGAAATTGTGATTGTGGTCGATGTCCCTAATGGATAGCCTAGCCGATTGGGCCGTGATCGGACTCCGTATTAAAGACAGTGGTATTGATATTGAGTGTAATTGTGGTTGATATCTCTAATGAGATAGCCTAGACGATCGGGTCATGATCGGACTCCGTGCGGAGAGTACAGT
Source organism: Nicotiana otophora (assembly GCA_000715115.1). NCBI lineage: Eukaryota > Viridiplantae > Streptophyta > Magnoliopsida > Solanales > Solanaceae > Nicotiana > Nicotiana otophora. Next base: position 31,870 of record AWOL01S0065179.1, read on the forward strand.
GGCACTGGTTCTGTGAATAATGGTATTGTGGACAATGGTATATCGATACTAAAAATCTCCCAATGTGAGATATGAAAATAAAGTTTACGGGTTTTATAGGAAATTCCGGATGTTGGAAATTAGGTTCTAAAGTTTACGGGTTAAGGTTAAAGTAATGATCTTCAGTATGTCGTGTTGTCGGGCCTCTATAGAATAGGGTGACGTGGTATCAGCCCAGGGTATGTGCACGGTAAGGTTACATGGCGGTTTGATGGCTTTGGGAAAAACTCTTGGCATGTTCGAGGATGAACGTATGTTTAAGTAGGGGAGGATGTAACGACCCGACCAGTCGTTCTGGGAATTTGTACCCCGTTCAGCTATTTGAAGTCTTGAGTAGTATCGTTTTATGTATTATGACTTGCGTGAATCATCGGTTTGGTTTTTAGGTTATTCGGGATTGATTTGGAGGAATGATTCTCAACTATGAAGCTTTAAATTGGAAGCATTGACCAAGTTTGACTTTTAGTATTTGACCTCCGATCAGAGTTTTGATGGTTCCGATAGGTCCGGATGGTGATTTTGGACTCGGGCATATGCCCGGATTTGCATTTGAATGTTTCTAGAAGGTTTCGTCACAAATTGGTGAGAATTGAAAATTTGAAGGTTTGGAAAGTTTATAAGTTTGACCGAAAGTTGACTTTGAGGATATCGAGTTCGGATTATGATTACTGGAATTGGAATAGCTTCGTTATGTCATTTGGGACTTGTGTGCAAAATTTGGGTTCATTCCGGATTGGTTTGCTATGTTTCGACACGAGTTATGAAAGTTGAAAAAGTTCAAAGTTCATCAAGTTTGATTTGAGGTGTGATTTGTCGTTTCATTGTTGTTATGTGTGATTTGAGGCCTCGAATAGGTCCGTGTTGTGTTTCAGAACTTGTTGGTATATTCGGACGGGGTCTCGAGGGGCTCGGGTGAGGATCAGACGGATTTCGGATCATTTTGGCACTACTGTGTTCTGCTAATTTCCGGTGTCACAGTTCTTCATCGCGATCGCGACTAGCTGTCCGCGTTCGCGTAGACTTGTTTGAAGGCTGGGAGAAGTTGTTCTTCACGTTCGCGAGTTCTCAGATGCGTTCTCATATCTTGCTGCATATTGTGCATCGAGTTCACACATGTATTCACGCGTTCGCATAGTGTATGGCTAAGCTGGGCAGTCGATGGCCTCTTCTTCGCATTCGTGACCCTTCTACCGTGTTCGTGTAGTTTTGTCTTCTGTGCGTATCGCGTTCGCGAGGCTTGTACCGCGAACACGTAGAGCATTTTGGTGGCAGATTAATTTTGTTCATCGCGAACACGATGGATTTTCCTCGATCACATAAGAGGGATGCCTGGGCAGAATTATAAGTACTATATTTCGGAGGTTTCAACCATTTTAGCATTTTTGGAGCTATGGAGCTCGGATTGAGGCGATTCTTAAAGTAATTTTTACCATGTGGATTGGGGTAAGTGTTCTCTACTCGGTTTTGATTATATTTTGTGAATCTATTTTCATTTTGGCAATTGATTGATGAATTTTAAAGAGGAAATTGGGGGGTTTAGCCTAAAGTTTCATAAAGAGAATTTTTGAGTTTTGAACATCGAATTGGAGTCGGATTTGAGTAAAACTAGTATGGCTGGACTCATAATTGAATGGGTTGTCAGATTTTGTGAGTTTTGTCGGGTTCCGAGGTGCGGGCCTGAGTTTTGACATTTTGGCCAATTTTTGGGCTTTTGATTAAAGATTCGACCTTTATCGATTGTGTTTATTTCCTTTGGCATTATTTGATGTATTTGAGTTTCTTTTGGCTAGTTTCGAGCCGTTCGGAGGTCGGTACACATGGGATGGCATTTGTGGAGCATCGTTTGGCTGGCTTGGCATTGGATCTGGCCTGTTCGAGGTAAGTAACACTTCAAAACTTGGTGTTGAGGGTATGAACCCTGAATATACATGTAACGTGTTTAGTGTTGAGGTGACGTACATGCTAGGTGACGGGCGTGTGGGCGTGCACTGTGTGAACCGTAACTCCATTATTTTTATGGTACTATGTAGTTACCTGACCTTATCTGTAAACATGAAATCTTTACGTACTAGAGCTATTGAGCTGTGATCCGTGTTAGAAACCATGTCTAGGTTACATGCTTATTTTGTTGGGACCCTTTGAGGTCGTTACTATTGTTGAGTTATTTGCTTATATTGCAATTTCATACTCAGTCATGTCCATTCATTTCATATCATATCTCAATCTCTGCTGCTACATATTGACACATCATATCATCATTTTGGGCTAGTTTCATGGCATTGTGAGCCCGAGAGATTGGAGAGATTGATGACTGAGTGAGGCCGAGGACCTGATTGTGAGGATATTGATACTATGGCATGTGCGTTGTCCGTGCGGATCCAGATATTGATACTATAGCATGTGAGTTGTCCGTGCAGCACGTGAGTTGTCCGTGCGGTTTATAGTGCTTGGGCTGAAGGTGCCCCTCCGGAGTCTGCACACATCCCCAGTGAGCGCGGTTGATTTATATTGAGGGATGGATCTTCCCTAGACATGGATCTTATCCGAAGCATTTATAAATGGGGATGGGTCTTCCCCACGGGCTACATTGGCCCTACTCAGTATTGAGTGACTGATGGTCAGTTGATGTATATATTCCGGGATGGATCTTCTCTGGGCTGGATTGGCCATATAAGTACTGAGTGATTGAGCATGATGAGTGGAAAGTGTGAGACAGTGAGATTGAGTACTCTGAGAGTATGAGTACATGAGTTCATCTATGAGATACATTGCATTGACATGCACACATGACATATAGGCACATGGATGTATTTTTATCATGTTATACGGTATCACGTCATTCATGACTTCTCACACGTATTGACATATGGGCATAGTGATGCAATTTACGCTGGCTATCTGGAAAGAAAATTAAACATATTATTTATTGTTGAAAGGATTTTTGGGGAAAATTACTGTTTTCAAACTTACTCATATTTTGGAAACTTCGGTAAACGACTTGGGTTTTTACTGATATACTTGAAAGGCAAAACTATTTTCAGAAATCATGATTAAGCTAAGCATTTTATCTCTGAGTTACTTCTTCTATTACTTGCTTTACATTGTTATGGACTGTTGTTGGCTATTGGTGATGGACCCGACCTTTGTTCCAGCTCGTCATTACTTTCAACCTAAGGTTAGGTTTGTTACTTATTGAGTACATGGGGTCAATTGTACTTACTACACTTTTGCACCTTGCGTGCAGATATTGGTTGTTGATTTTGCTGTGATCGACGGGAGCTAGAATTGAAGACGTACATGAGTTCCAGTTGTAGCTGCCTCTTGTTCATGGCAGCCTTAGATTTATAAAAATCTGTTTATGTACATTTCGAACAGATAATATATTTATTTCATACCAACTTTGTAAATTCTAATCTTAGACGCTCATAATTTGTAATACCAGTCCTTGGGGAATGTATCAGTTTCAAATATTTTCTTTTAATTAATTGCCTTATTAATTTCACTGGAATTGATTAGTTATTAATTGGTTTACCTAGAGAGTTGGGTTAGGTGCCATCACGACTAGTTGGATTTTTGGGTCATGACAAATCTCTTTATCTCTTTGTAATATGAGTTGAGTACAACTTGCGTGATTTTCAACGTTCACCACCAACGTTTGCAAGGTTGGTTTTTACTCGCTCACCAACAACAAACAAGGGTTGGTTTTAACACGCTCACCAACAACGCAAAAGATTAGTTTTTATTCGCTCACCAATAATGATTCTTTGGTTTTTACTCGCTCATCAAAGAAACGAATAACGACATAATCTCTAAGGACACACTGCCTCTCTAATGTTTTTTTGTCTCTCTTCACTCTTTTGTGTACACATTAAATCTACTAAAAGTGAATTGCAATGCTTTTTAAGAGTAGAATAAAAAACTTGTAGTTGGGTAGACAATTGTATAGAAGGTTGTGTACGTTCTTCTTTCTTAGCGCTGCTATTTATATCCTTTCTTGTGATTAGGCTTTTGCATAACCCAAGAGATTTTCGACGATTGTTCCTCAATCTTCCTTGTAGCCGTTACTTCATTATGCCTTCTTTGAATTTAGCAGAATCATTGGATTCTTCAATGATTGATCATTCCATATTTGAAGTCTTCAAATATTTTCCATCTAGTCTTCTATATGAACTTGAATGTTTCCATGTGTACGGGAGGAATTGGCGTTCCCTCAATGTGAGCATGATTCTCTTTCCTTTAAAGATTAGATACTGATGAGATTCTCTTCCTTTGCCTTGCAATTAATTTCAACCGTATAGTGATTTTCCATATCACTAATAATTATTTTCCATAGCTAGTGCTGAGTCAGTAGCTATTCCCGGACTTTTCCAACTTTCCATCTGTGTCCTCTTGAATTTGACTTTTCTGTCTTTGCAAGTTCTCCATTCGGATTTTTCTTTTCTTTCTTGCAGTATTGTCCATTTGACTTAGCTTTCTCAAATATTCCTTCTTTGTAGGATCATTATTATTTGAAGGTTCCTTATTTATTCCAGAACAATAAAATCCTTGATTATTGAATATTAGGTACCATGCAGATCTTCTTTCCTTTGGAAGTGCATTTTGAGATTCTTTCCTTTGCTTCCTCGTACTTCTCTTCTTTTATGTCTTTCTTTTGCCAACTTAGCTGCAATCTTTTCCATACTTCTATAAACCTTCTAGATTTCTATTTCAAACTTCTTCCATCGAGCATAACTTTCTAACCCATTGGATTTGAAGTTGCTTCCACACTTATTGCTAGCTATTGTACACTTCTAAATCCTTGAGGACTTCTGTCGATTTTCTTATTTGCTGTATTTGGACTGATATCTTTTGTATCTTCATATTAGTCCATCTCATAATATTTTATTTTCTTATTCGTCCGGATCTTCTTCAACAAATAAACTTGGACAGTATCTCTTCTTTAATAAAAGAGTTGAGTGTTTTTGTATCTTCACATAATTTCATCTCACATTTCCCTTCCATATTTTTATGGATCTTCACCAAATTCTTCTTCATCAAATAAGCCTGTACCAATAATAAATTTATACCAAGTAAATATTTTTTGATTAAAACTTATATTAGTTTGATGTCATCAAAATCAATATGTGAAACCTTGGAGTTAACAATGGACGACGTGGTTCGTGCTAGGTTATCTTGCAGTGAGCTTTGGTTTAGGATTATAGTGTACCAGTAAGGACAAGTGTTAACTTGAAGTCATGTCGAGGAGGATTCGAAGATATGTGTCAGCTTGGTCATGTTAGATCAGGATAGTAATAAAGGTAATTAGTTCCTTTGGTGTGGTGATGCATTATCGGTGTTTTGTAGCAATACTCTTGGGTTAGACGGCTTGTGTGACTTAGTTGAGTTGGGAAAATTCAGTTCTAATAGTTTGATTATGTGAGGATGGGTTTCGAAGAGTTCTTGATAGTGTCGACCACTGCTTGAGCTAGATGTCTTCTACCTGCATAAGGAACATATTGCGTGTTACGATTTTCACTTGGATGGGGTCACAAGTATTAGACAGCCTGGACAATTTCAGATGTTTAGAAGAATGCTAGCATCATTTGGTACCACCTGATAAGGGTGCACACTCTAGAAGGCACACTGTGCTTCGACTTGCGGATGCTTGACTAGTATTACGGTAATCGCCTGATTGATCGATCGTTGATGTTCAGATTTTGCTATATGGCACGAAGGAATTATAAAAGTATTTATCATGGGATGATCATGTATGAGGAAGGTATCAGTCATTTGAGTAGTGCAGTTGGGATCAGATATGTATATTCTGGCATTCTAAGGGTCACAAGACTAAGAAGTTTCTCAGAGGCAGCTTATTCTATGGTTGTCGACGGTAAAGGTATGCTAAGAGGTTGGCGACTGATGATATGTGCTATAGATATGCTATTGTGGGCTTTTTGGAGGTTACCCACCTATTTCGGAAGGATCAAAATTGATTTGGAGGCTGCTGGTAGGCCTAGGCCTAATGAGAATATATATTCTACATCGTGTCAGACTTGTTTACTCAGCACAGTTATTATAGCAGGTGGTGTCATCGATTAGACTTGTTCTATATGTTACTCTTCTACCCCACGACGGATTGTGAGATTGTTCACTATTTACATACGACGCGGTTATGTTTGGGATTTGTAGCGAAATTCGAGCGAGATTGCTCTTGGGGTGTTGAATGGTTGATTGTGCCTTGGTTATGGTCTTCATCTTTCTAGTATATAGTGATATCCGTATCTCCATGGTTATGGTCACGTGCTTTGTATGTTTGTTGTTGATATGCCTATTGTTGTTGATTGTGAGTATCATGGCTCAACGTATTCCAGGTGGAGCTGTGTCAGATTGGGTCATACATCACAGCGGTGTTATGTTAGAATATGATCCTTTGTGCTTATTTCATGTGTTATGTTTCCCATTGTGTGGTGTATTGATAGAATTGCACTTCGTGGTGGTATCTGTTGAGCTCACGGTACGGTTCCTTCATTTCCATTCTCTTTTCATCATTGGTGCACAGATTGCATAGTATGTGGCTCTAAGTAGGATATTTGTGACAGGTTGGTTGAGTAGCTTGTACTGGGAGGTTATTGGGCCTGAAATGAGTGCCATCAGATTTGATTTAAGGTATGTTTGGAAGAATAATGTCACTAGTTGGCTTAGATTTTGTCTATAGTTCTTATCGGGCAAGAGAGCTCCACGACATGTTGCTCTGATGGGTGGTTATGTGTTTTAATATGTTTGTTTTATTAGTGGCGGTGTACGAAGGTTCAGAACAAGGTTTTAGTTGAGATGAGATTTGTTACCGGTGTCGGGTTGGTTATCGAGCAGCTACTGTGGTCAGAAGTTATTGCTATCAATATTTGAGTTATGTGGTATATCATGTGATTATATCTTGATATATGGTTATGGATTGATACAGCTTGTTCAGGGTTATACGGTGCGTAGATGCAAGAATAGGGTCATATAATATGTTCAGGATGTTGGGGATTTGTCTTTTAAGGTTTATGGACTAAGGTTGAAGTAAGGATCCTCTGTTAGGTGGTGTTGTCGGGCTTATATGGATTGGGGTGACGTGGGATCACCCATGGTTATGTGTATGGTGAGGTTATACGGTGGTTTGATGGCTTCTGAACGACTCTTGGCACGTTCGAGGACGAACATATATTTAAGTGGGGGAGAATATAACAACCCGACCGGTCCTTTTGATCTTTAGCGTTCTATTCGGTGGTTTGAGACTTTGAGTAGCTTCATACTATATATTACGTCTTGCGTGTATGGTTGGTTTAGGTTTTCAAGCGGTTCGGGATTGATTCGGAAAAATGGTTCTCGTTTTAAAAGCTTTAAGTTGAAAGTTGACTAAGGTTTGACTTTTGGATAAACGGATTCGGAATTGGGTTTTGATTATTCCGATAGATTCATATGATAATTGTGGATTATACGTATGTTTAGATTTGGTTTCGGAGGTTCCTAGAAGAATTCGACACTATTTGTCGAAAGTTGGCAATTTGAAGAATTTAAGAGTTCATAAGTTTGACCAAGAGTTGGATTTGATGTTATTGGGATTCAATTGATGTTCCAAGACTTTGGATAGGTATATCTAGTTGAATTGAAATTGTGTGCAATGTTCGAAAGTAATCCGAAGTGTTTAAGTGTGATTGAGACACTCTTTTGAAAGAATAAAGATTTAACAACTTAAGAGAAATTCTTTTCGGTTTGAGTCTCGATTCTTTATTGTGATATTCCCGTGGGTGTTTTGAGGCTTTGGATAAGTTTGGATGGGGTCCCGAGGGGCTCGGGTGTGTTTCAGATCATTGGGTGAGAAACTAGTTATGTTAAAGATTTGAAGTTTGACCATGATTAATATCAGATCAAGACGACTTATTTTCAATATTTTGAGTGCGCGAGCAGGTTCGTAGTGTATTGTATGATTGAAATGTATATATAGTTTGTGTCCGGGAGGTTCCGAATGAGTTTTGGGTGCTAAAACGAAAATTTTCTTATTGCTGGATTTTCTCTATTGTAAATAATTACGAAAATGCCATTGGAATTTTCAAATTTCTTTTAAAACTTCAAAACATCATATCTACCTCATTTTAAGGCCAAATTGGGTGATTTAAGAAGCTATCTTGCGTGTAACCTTGCAAGGTTCCTGTTGGGCTTATCAAACATAGGTTTTGAGATAATCTAGGACTTGAATCGAGCTGGGACAACTATTGTATTTGTTTCTTGTTACGAAATTTCTCAATAGGTTTTGGAGCTCGATTTTGGGCGTTTTGGATGAAATTTTTACTACATGGATGGGGTAAATATGTTTTACTCGATTTTTTTTATTATTTCATGATTCCAATCTCAACTCTAGTGTTTTATTAATAATTTGAATCGGAGAAATTGAGGATCTTAGTAAAAACTTTTTAAATCATAAATTAATGGTTTGAAGGCCGATTTGAGGTCGGAATTGAATAATTTTGGTATGATTGGACTCCTATCAAAATACGTGTTCGAAATTTGTAAGTTTTATTGGGTTTCGAGGTGCGGGCCAGGGGTTGACTTTTTTTGTTTTCATTAAAGATCGAAACTTTATTATCCGAAATTATTTCCTATGGCTTAATTTATGATATTAAGTTATTTTGGCTAGATTCGAGCGTCCGGTGGTTGTTTCACAAGGGCTTTTTAAAGTATTGGTTTAGCTTCTTTGAGGTAAGTATCTTGCCTAACTTAATGTAGGGAAACTACCCCTTAGGATTTGGGTTGATTGTGCTATATGTGTTATGTGAAAGTCGAGTACGCAAGGTGATAAGTGGGTACACGGGCTATATATGGTATTTTACCAGTTTAGGCTTTTTAGACACTTTTCATGTCTTTAATTAAATTGTCATAACATGTTATATCTTTCATTATTAATCTACCCTTACATGTGTTAATCTATCCTTACATGCTTTATTTGACATTGTTAACACTTGCTCTATCTTTTTTTATTTTTCTCTTACATGCTTTAGTTGAGGTTATTTTCTTCCTTATTGTCTTGTTAATTCTTTAATTGTTGAATTACATTACTTGAATTTATTATTTCATGGAATGTCTTCTTGTGGAGTTATTGGTTATTATTGAGATTCTTGTTCATACTGTGGTTGAGTCGGGGCTATGTGTTGTGGAAACCTTGGTACTGATAATTTTTGGCAAGTTGTGGCATATGGGCATGTTACACCCTATGCGTCCCAAGGTGACGTAATGAATATGAGACTTTTTAATCATTATTTAAATGAGTTTAAAGTCATAGTATGACTATATATGATGTTTGGATAGAAAAAATATAAAGTTTGGAAAACATCGGATTAAAGTTACGAAAACACCGACTAAGGATTTGCCTTATAACAAAGCTTTTTGAGAAATAATTTCGTATGATATATGGGGTCTTTTTGGGACATATTATATACAAAATTGAAGGTCTATGAGTCTAGTTTCCAACATATTAAACAGTTCATTGATACGATGTCGGAGTAGAGAGATATCTGCGTTTTTGCAAGACTGCGCAAGCAGCTCGGTTGGGACCCACTTGAGACGACCTCCGACTTACGTTTTTTTTGAAGGTGTTTCAACCTCATTTCGAGTCATTTCTCACCCAAATTTCATCCAACAGCTCAAAACTCTCCCTAACATCCCAAGATCCCAAGAACCAAACTCAAGGGAAATCAACTCAAATCATCATTAAAGGTGTTAAAGACTATAAGAGAATGCTTCTATGATGTTGTGGTGTGATTGAGGGCTATTATGAGCTACGTTGAGACAGGGTTTCGAGTTGTAGTGTCACGCCCCGAACCTAGGAGCGAGACCAGCACCCGGTGCCTCACCTAACCTGGCGTACCAAATTGCGACTAAGGGACTCTGATAATATAATATCATACTTTGGCCATGGGACCACCTTGCAAGGCAATATGCGAAGCAAAATATAAAACTGAATGGAAACTAGCACTAACTAAACATCAATATAAAGCTAGGCCGACGAG
>AWOL01S0065185.1:5170-18357 GCA_000715115.1 Nicotiana otophora
GTAAAATAAATCGAACTCACGGCTTCCGATCACTGTCCCGTGAGTTCTAACTATTAGGAAATGAATGTATCAACCTTCCTTGATATTTAAAGCTTAAATAGCAAAATTAGACGTTTTCTTAACTATAAAGCACCTTCCAAAACTCAAACTACAAAGAAAAAGAGAGGCGATATAGCGATACTTACGTCGTGAGGATCGTTCTAATGTTATTGCTTCTTGATTTCGTACCGCGGATGTTAATCTTCTTTGAATCCCTAGAAGAGAGCTTATGGGTATATTTATGGACGTTCAATCATCATTTTCTATGGAGAAATAAAGATAAAGGCCGCCTAAGACATATGCATATCAACCTTGGAAATGTCAAAGAGGTGCTACTTTGGCACCCTAGCACTGGCCCATCTTCTGACGGTTTTTTTAATCTTGATGTCGTATGAATGAACGGTTAAGTGTTTTGGAAACTAAATTCCAAGACCTTCAATTTGGTATATAATATGTCCCTAAATACCTCATTTAACACACGAAATGTTTCCTCAAAACGCTTCAGTGACACACCCACTTGTCACCTAAGCAGTCTGCACAGCCTCGCGAAACTGGATATATCTCTCTACTTTGATGTCATATCGACAAATGGTTTAATGGGTTAGAAACTAGACTCGTAGATCTTCAATTTGATATTTATATAATACCGTAATCACAAGTATATTGCGAGAACATTTCCTCTACATTTGACCTAATATTTAGAACATTGATGAATGTAACTTGTGATGGCCTTTGCCAACTTTTGTTCCACAACTTGCTTTACTTTAAAATGTAATACACGACTATCACACGAATAAAATAAATCATAACACAACCTCCTTATCATGTTAAGAATCATAGTCTCACCCTAAAGTACATGATATAACATTCCAAACTTGTTGACTTTTGACGAAATGTATTTTCTTCAATTGGTTTAGCTTCTAATCTTTCCAACCCTCTTGGTACATGTTAATCATGATATTAAATATTTGTAACCTCCAAGGTAACATGATTAACGTAATTTATGTACTCTCAAAGATGATATCATTTTTGAGCTTACATCAATTGACTTACAAATACTCTAACGTATGAAGATATGGGGTGTAACATCATTCCCCCCTTTGGAACATTCGAGGACGAATGTTGACTGATGCATTTATCAGTATCATAACCCATAGCTCTTACAGGTTGAGTTCTTTACTCCTTGTTTCTTTATTTCCTTTTATATACTTCTTTCACGCCTTACATACATGGAACTTTATTTGTACTGTCGTCCCTTTTGTCCGGGGACTCTACGTTTCATACCCGTAGGTCCCGATAGACAGCTTGACAGTCGTCCTTGTAGGCTATCAGCTCAGCGGAAGGTGTTGGTGCACTCCACCTGCTCCAGAGTTGCCTATTTGGTAGTATGATTTTGACATGTATTGATTGGTATGGCGGAGCCCTGTCCTGATCGTTATGACATTTATTTACTCTTAGAGGCTTGTAGACATGTGTCATGTGTATGGATACTTAAATGGCCTTGTCGGCCTATGTTTTTAGTGTACAAATGATCATGTCTACCTTATAGGCCCGTATGTCTTATGTATAAGTTTCTATATCATGTTGGGTCGTCCTATGTCTAGTATTCCCTTATGTTTTATTTTAGTTATCTCATGACGGCCCTTCTTGCCCATTTACCCACGATGGTGTGATAAGAAAGATGTGATATGTTGATACTCGGTTGAGTGAGGCATCGGGTGCCCGTTGTGGCCCTCCGATTTGTGTCGTGAAAAAGTTGGTATCAGAGTAGTTCTGTCCTAGGTAGTCTACAAGCCGTGAGTAGAGTCTTATTTGTGGGTGTGTTGTGTGCCACACTTACAAGCAGGAGGCTACAAGGCACTTAGGATTGTCACCCAATAGTTTCATCATTTTAAAGTCTCAAATTTCACACACATGTTTCATAGTCTGAAATGGAACAAGTAATACAACCACAACATAACATTGTTTGACCTTCCCAGCACCAATATACAACCCACACTATGTCTACGGAGCCTCTATAGATAAAGAAGAGTACTATGATAATGCCGTCAACAAGGCCCCGGCTATACCTCGAACATAATACACAAGGAATAAAATATACATGACCCCGAAATGAAGGGGGGCTCACCAAGTCATCAGGGAAGAAGGTGTACCGCTGTCACTGATCAATGTCTCCTGTTGTGGAACCACCTGCATCCATTAAAGATGCAGCGCCCCTGGAAAAAAGGACATTAGTACTGTCGAATCGCACTACTATGTATAACTAAATACCTTCACAATAGAATGAATAATATTACGAGGAGGAACAATCATAAAATCAATGGAAGCCTCGAACAATACCAAAAAATCAAGTTAGAACCACATAAATTTTCAAGTAAATTTCCATATTTTTAAGTTTGAGATCCTTAGTACCGATGCATCATCGTTCACAGTACCATTATTCATAGTACCAATACCACCGTACTTTTAGCACGAAGTCCGATCACGACCCGATTGGCTAGGCCATCGCAATAGAGACATCAACCACAATCACTCTCAATACCAATACAATCGTACCTTTAGCACGGAGTCCGATCACAACCCGATTGGCTAGGCCGACGCATTAGAGATATCAACCACAATCACAATTTCAATTATAATTTCCAATACAAGCACCACTATATGTGTTGTATGGCATCCGATCACGACCCGATCGGCTAGGCCGTCTCATTCGATACATCAACCTTTTTATATAAGTCATTTCATTTCATACTTCTTTCACATATTTCATTTCATTGGCACTATTGGCCACAATTATAAAAGCATTCTTGGCACTTGTCCGTATTTCATAATTCAAATTCTTTTTCCACTTTCAAACGTCATCAACAATAACAAGGCTTTTCAATTCAAGACTTTAAATACTCATGGGAGCAACTAAGAATCTTAGGCACATAGAGGCTTTTCACATAATTTGGCATAAAAACCTTCATTCGAACTTGACTTGAAGTCTTAACATTTTCAACACACATCCCATACTTTGAACACATCCTTATATTATAAGATAACATGATAAAAGCATTTGGATTTCATATTGAACATATATCTTTCAACACAAGCATATTCGGAATGGCCAATTTTATCATGATCAATTCGGGACTTACACAAATTACACGAACATCGTGGGATTCAATTCTAAGAGAAGAGTTTAGCCAACATACTCAATTGAGCTTCCTTAAACACTACAATGTTGCGGAATTCTTAGCAACTTCAATCTATTTTAGAAATATAACAAGTTGAACCAAAATTAGGAAGATGATCATGGTTCTAGCTCATTTGAGTATTTTATCAAACACTAGGTGTGCATTAAGGTTTCAAGGTCCTTTTATGGCAGATTCCATCATTCGAGAACCCATTCTTTACCATTTTTATATCACAATCTTCCTACACCCTTTGATAACACATGGATGCAAAATAAACAACTCCCATACCCAAGAATTGTCTTGCTAATTGCCCATTTTTAGTTAAATTTCGAAATTTAGGGCTAGGGGTATAGAATCTTACCTCTAGGATGAGAAACTAGTGAGTTTTCCTTGTTAATCTTCAAAATTTGAGCACGAATTGAAGGACAATTTGTTGAAGATCACTCTCTCACTATAGGGTACTCTCTCACTCTCAAAATATCAGGTTTTAGCTCAAAAACGACTTAATCCCTCTCCCTACCCGGCCTTGGGTTATTTAATGGGCTCCTACATGTGTGGCCGCGCACCTGGCCAAGTGGCCGTGCACACAAGGCAGAAACTCCCAAATATGTACGGTCACACATCTGGCCGTGCATATGACATAGGTTCAGTACACTGGCCATAACTTTCTGTATACATAGCCAGACGAACGGTGTTATGTGTTGGCAACTAGACTCAAAGAGCTTGAATTTGATAGGTAGATCACCTCCTAAGTCTTTATAGTTTGGTAGCAACATGCGTTTGAATTAGGATGTTGTACGAATTGAGACATCCTTTCCATATAATGTATCCAACTTGTTCCACACAAATTCTTGCCATTCACAAAACTCCTTAGTATGTTCCAACACATCTTAAACATATATTTTCATTTCAAAAAGATATGGTTCTATCCCACGGGTATCCTTTGATACTCGAACATGTTATTCCCAAATAATGTTGGCGCAACTTAAAATCTTTAATCATTAGGTAATTTTAACGGGGCCTTACACTACCAGAGGCCAAAAATCACATCAAACCACATCAATTCTATGAATTGTAGTGTAATTCAAGCCTATTGAAACTATGAACATCCGACTTCCAAAACTAATGTCGATTCATACCAAAACAACTCCGATTGATCTCAAAATTTACACACAATTCATAAATGACATGGCGGACCTGTTCCAATTTCCATAATTGGAATCCGACCCCAATATCTATAAAGTCAACTCCCGGTCAAACTTCTTAACATTCAAAACCTTCAACTTTCTAACTTTTGCCAATTCAAGCTGAAACGACATACGAACCTCCAATTCACTATCCATACATTCTACTAAGTATAAAATCACCATTGGAGATATTGTAACAATCGGAAGTCTATCCGAAGTTGTCTAAACAAAATTAAAACTACGGTTAACTCCTTCAACTTAAACTTCCAACTTTGGAGCTAAGTGTCCCATTTTCACTCGGAAACTCACTCGAACTTAAACCAAACACCCCCAGAAAGACACATAACCATAATACATCATAGAGGAGAAAATAAATAGGGGATCAGAGCAAAAATACTTAAATTGGCAGGCCGGGTCATTATAGTGATAACGAGGAGTAAGTCGCAAGCACATAGAGTGTTCTGGATGGCAGGCAAAATGCACTTCTAGTTCGCGAAGTGGTGACGCATTTGAAAAGAATTGGATGGGAGCGGTCATCGTGATCATGAGTGGATGGTCGCATTCACGTAGAAGGGTGAGTTCATCTTAGGTGTCAGACAGTAAGCCTTCGCGACCACAATGTTCTTTCCGTGTTCGTGGAGTTCAAGAGTGTGATGTGCTTTGTGTTTGCAACCATGGGCTCGCGTTCGCGTAGAGTCTTTTGGAGGACCGGGAAGTGTGTTCTTCGCGATCGCAAGGATATGTTCGCAATCGTGAAGGGTATGCCTTGGCAGACGATCTAACATCTATATTTCAAGGGTTTGGTCACTATACCACATTTTGAGTTAGAGAGCTCAGTTTTGGGTGATTTGGGAGGGGATTTTATCACGATTTGGTTTAGGGTAAGTACCTTTTACTTGAATTTATTTATATTCCACGATTCTATCATTGTTTTTAGCATTTAATTGGTTAATTAAAGTGAAGAAATTAGGGATTTTGGTAAAACTAATTCCTAAAGTAAAAATTTAGGATTTGAAGGTCATTTCAGGTTGGAATTGGATGAAATTGGTATGGTTGAACTTGCAAGTGAATGGGTGTTCAGAGTTTGTGAGTTTGATTGGATTCGAAGGTGCGGTCTCAGGGTTGACTTTTCGGGTTGACTTTTTGATTTTGATAAAGATCGAAGCTTTATTGTTTGAAGTTGTTTTCTACAACATTATTTGATGATATTAAGTTATTTGTGAATAGATTCGAATTGTTCGGATGCCAATTCGCGTGGGAAGGGATTTTGGAGTATTAACTCACGCGTTTTGAAGTAAATAACATATCTTATCTTTGATTTGAGGGTAATTAACCCTGGGAACTATGATACATAAGTCATATTTAGGTGACGCACATTCTAGGTGTCAGGAATGAGTGCGTGCACCGAGGTGTTCATAATTAGGGGTGGTTTTAGACTATTACAAGATTTGTTTTGCTATCGTGCCTTGTTATATCTATGTTTTCTCAACTTGTAAGGTTATTTGAGCCATGATTCATGTTAGAAACCACGTCTAGGCTATGTGCTATTTATTTGGAACATGATTGGGCTTGTTCTTGCTGTTTATGATCTATTTGGCTAAATTGCACTCACAATCTCAGTCACGATGCTATGTCTGTGTATGATATCTTTGTCTCAGTACTTTCTTATTTGAATCTTCACATGTTGTTGGTACCTCATATGTGTAACACATTTTAATTGAGTTTTGTGAGATGTGATTATCTGAGACTTGATCAGTTAATGACTGAGCTTGGGCAAAAGAGCCGATTTGGTATTGATTTTTAGGTGACGCGTACGCCATGCTCATGTTAGGCTAAGTGTTATTGTTTTGGGGTGACGCGTGCACTAGGCCCTAGTATTTGGGCTATGAGATTGTAATTAGCGCTTGGGTAGGATCCGCCTCTCAGGAGTCTGACATGCCAACAGTGGGCGCATGAATATTGTTTTACATACTTGCTTGATGATGGGCAGTTATGCCAACCCCCGTACAATGCTAAGTGTGATTATTCTTGATGGGTCCATAGTGATATTGTTGAGTTGACATGTATATTTGACATGTACTTACCTTATGCTAGCTAGTAAATTAAATTTATTATCCGTGTTAGGCTTTAACGGTTATATATGGAAAGTATGCCTAAATTCCCGATATGTGAACGAGCTGAACATGATATTATTGAGCTACATGCATACACTATTTTTCCTTTTTATCATGAGTTGTTATTAGTTATTAATATTGGTATCTGAATGTTTCTTCTTAGCTCGTCACTACTTTCAGACCAAGGTTAGTGTTGTTACTTATTGCATGGGGTTGGTTGTACGCATACTACACTCTGCACTTCGTGTGCCGATCCAAGTACATTCGGACGAGGTGATCTCTAAAGTTCTTGTAACGACCTGATTAGTCATTTTGAGTATTATAGTCACGTTTCCCTATTTATTGACTCTTCTTTTTTCATTTGTGGTTACGTGATTTGTCAGGGTGGTTGGTTTGGTTCCGGGTGAGTTTCGGAGTGAATTGGGACACTTAGTCCCAAAGTTAGAAGCTTAATTTGAAAGAGTTGACCAGAGAGTATTATCGACCACGGAACAGTGTTTTAATGGTTCTGATTGCTTCGTATAGTGATTTTGGACATAAGCATATGTCCGAATGTGAATGTGCAGGCTCGTAGGTTGTTCTGACTTAAATTGGTGATAGTTAGAAAGTTGAAGGTTTGGAAGGTAGATAGCTTTGACCGAGGGTTGAATTTATTAATATTTGGCTCGGATTGTGATTTTGCGAAGTGGCATAGGTCCATTATGACATTTGGGACTTGCATGCAAAATTTGAGGTCATTATGAGGTGTTTAGGCTTGTTCGCCGTTAGTTTTGANTTCACTCGGAAACTCACTCGAACTTAAACCAAACACCCCCAGAAAGACACATAACCATAATACATCATAGAGGAGAAAATAAATAGGGGATCAGAGCAAAAATACTTAAATTGGCAGGCCGGGTCATTATAGTGATAACGAGGAGTAAGTCGCAAGCACATAGAGTGTTCTGGATGGCAGGCAAAATGCACTTCTAGTTCGCGAAGTGGTGACGCATTTGAAAAGAATTGGATGGGAGCGGTCATCGTGATCATGAGTGGATGGTCGCATTCACGTAGAAGGGTGAGTTCATCTTAGGTGTCAGACAGTAAGCCTTCGCGACCACAATGTTCTTTCCGTGTTCGTGGAGTTCAAGAGTGTGATGTGCTTTGTGTTTGCAACCATGGGCTCGCGTTCGCGTAGAGTCTTTTGGAGGACCGGGAAGTGTGTTCTTCGCGATCGCAAGGATATGTTCGCAATCGTGAAGGGTATGCCTTGGCAGACGATCTAACATCTATATTTCAAGGGTTTAGTCACTATACCACATTTTGAGTTAGAGAGCTCAGTTTTGGGTGATTTGGGAGGGGATTTTATCACGATTTGGTTTAGGGTAAGTACCTTTTACTTGAATTTATTTATATTCCACGATTCTATCATTGTTTTTAGCATTTAATTGGTTAATTAAAGTGAAGAAATTAGGGATTTTGGTAAAACTAATTCCTAAAGTAAAAATTTAGGATTTGAAGGTCATTTCAGGTTGGAATTGGATGAAATTGGTATGGTTGAACTTGCAAGTGAATGGGTGTTCAGAGTTTGTGAGTTTGATTGGATTCGAAGGTGCGGTCTCAGGGTTGACTTTTCGGGTTGACTTTTTGATTTTGATAAAGATCGAAGCTTTATTGTTTGAAGTTGTTTTCTACAACATTATTTGATGATATTAAGTTATTTGTGAATAGATTCGAATTGTTCGGATGCCAATTCGCGTGGGAAGGGATTTTGGAGTATTAACTCACGCGTTTTGAAGTAAATAACATATCTTATCTTTGATTTGAGGGTAATTAACCCTGGGAACTATGATACATAAGTCATATTTAGGTGACGCACATTCTAGGTGTCAGGAATGAGTGCGTGCACCGAGGTGTTCATAATTAGGGGTGGTTTTAGACTATTACAAGATTTGTTTTGCTATCGTGCCTTGTTATATCTATGTTTTCTCAACTTGTAAGGTTATTTGAGCCATGATTCATGTTAGAAACCACGTCTAGGCTATGTGTTATTTATTTGGAACATGATTGGGCTTGTTCTTGCTGTTTATGATCTATTTGGCTAAATTGCACTCACAATCTCAGTCACGATGCTATGTCTGTGTATGATATCTTTGTCTCAGTACTTTCTTATTTGAATCTTCACATGTTGTTGGTACCTCATATGTGTAACACATTTTAATTGAGTTTTGTGAGATGTGATTATCTGAGACTTGATCAGTTAATGACTGAGCTTGGGCAAAAGAGCCGATTTGGTATTGATTTTTAGGTGACGCGTACGCCATGCTCATGTTAGGCTAAGTGTTATTGTTTTGGGGTGACGCGTGCACTAGGCCCTAGTATTTGGGCTATGAGATTGTAATTAGCGCTTGGGTAGGATCCGCCTCTCAGGAGTCTGACATGCCAACAGTGGGCGCATGAATATTGTTTTACATACTTGCTTGATGATGGGCAGTTATGCCAACCCCCGTACAATGCTAAGTGTGATTATTCTTGATGGGTCCATAGTGATATTGTTGAGTTGACATGTATATTTGACATGTACTTACCTTATGCTAGCTAGTAAATTAAATTTATTATCCGTGTTAGGCTTTAACGGTTATATATGGAAAGTATGCCTAAATTCCCGATATGTGAACGAGCTGAACATGATATTATTGAGCTACATGCATACACTATTTTTCCTTTTTATCATGAGTTGTTATTAGTTATTAATATTGGTATCTGAATGTTTCTTCTTAGCTCGTCACTACTTTCAGACCAAGGTTAGTGTTGTTACTTATTGCATGGGGTTGGTTGTACGCATACTACACTCTGCACTTCGTGTGCCGATCCAAGTACATTCGGACGAGGTGATCTCTAAAGTTCTTGTAACGACCTGATTAGTCATTTTGAGTATTATAGTCACGTTTCCCTATTTATTGACTCTTCTTTTTTCATTTGTGGTTACGTGATTTGTCAGGGTGGTTGGTTTGGTTCCGGGTGAGTTTCGGAGTGAATTGGGACACTTAGTCCCAAAGTTAGAAGCTTAATTTGAAAGAGTTGACCAGAGAGTATTATCGACCACGGAACAGTGTTTTAATGGTTCTGATTGCTTCGTATAGTGATTTTGGACATAAGCATATGTCCGAATGTGAATGTGCAGGCTCGTAGGTTGTTCTGACTTAAATTGGTGATAGTTAGAAAGTTGAAGGTTTGGAAGGTAGATAGCTTTGACCGAGGGTTGAATTTATTAATATTTGGCTCGGATTGTGATTTTGCGAAGTGGCATAGGTCCATTATGACATTTGGGACTTGCATGCAAAATTTGAGGTCATTATGAGGTGTTTAGGCTTGTTCGCCGTTAGTTTTGAATTTGGAAATATTTATTAGTTCATTAGGCTGGAATTGGGATACGATTTGTGGTTTTGTTATTTGATGTGATTTGGGGCTTAAAGTAAGGTTGTATTGTGTTTTAGGATTTGTTAGTGTAATTGGCTGAGGTCCTGAGGGCTTCGGGTATGCTTCGAATGGGTTTCAGATTTTCTTCGTGTGTTGGAACTTTTGATTTCAATGCTTCTGGTATCCTTCTTCGCGATCACGAAGAATGGGTCGCGATCACATAATGGACCTGTTTCAATTTCTTAAATCTAAATATGACCCCGTTATCAACAAAATCAACCTTCGGCCAACTTATAACAATTTTAAAATTTCAACTTTTCCATTTTTCACCATAATGAGCCGAATTGTCCTACGGACTTCCAAATCCAAATCGGACATATGCCTATGTCTGAAATCACCATACGAAGCCATTTAAATCATAAATATTCCATTCCGGAGTCGTTTGCACAAACGTCAAACTCCGGTCAACTCTTTTCTTTTAAGTTTCTTAAATGAGAATTATTCTTCCAATTTAATCTCGAATCATCCGAAAACAAAACTCGACCGCATACGCAAGTCATAATACATATTACAAAGCTGCTCGAGACCCTAAATCTTTGAACAGGACATTAATTCTCAAAACAACTTGTTGGGTCGTTACATTTATCTCACTCATTGTTGAGTTATTCTTATTTTAAGTCATTATTACTTATTATGTCATTCCTTCTTGAGCTTATTCTTCTGTTTCATTATGTTATTGTAATTCTTGTGTTGACTTACCTGCCATACTCCCGTGTTATTGTTGTTGTCGTTGAACTTAATATTGTTGAGTCGTGGGCTATGTGTGGTTGTGGTATTGGGATTGTTGGTATGGAAATGTTGTGGCATATGGGCACCTGTGGTGTGAGTTGTTATATTTTGCTGTTATATGTTTGGCACATGTGGGATTGTTTAGAGGATTGTCATGGTGTTTGCACGTGAGTTGTTCGTGCTATTGTTATTATAGATATTTTCACATGCGGCGTGAGAAGGTGTGATATATATGTTTGGTTTGAGCATGTGGCGAGACAAGGAGGGATAATTATTATGCGCATGTAGCGAGATAAGGTGGGCATTTACTTTATTGTTGCATACGCGTCGAGACAAGGGGGCTATGTCGTGAATGATTTGTGATGGCACAAGGGCATTGTCATTGATAATATTTATGTAGTGGTGTGACTATCTTGTGTGAGTCATGCATATCAAGGGCTTTAGTTGTGTTGTTTCTAATGTGCTATTTGGTGTATCTGATCTTACTTGTTGACTCAAGATGTGGTAGTACACTTGCACAACCATACACCGTAATCTGTCACATATATCAATCCAGAAGTATAATTCATGATGTTCATTGATCATTTACATATATTCTTGTATATCTGCTTTCTGTGTGAGGACTGGATTGTTGGCATATGAGTTGTTCGTGGGGATATAAAATATTGTTAGTGTTTGCACATGAGTTATCCATGTGGGTATGAGGTTATTATTATTGGTATTGGCACATGAGTTGCCCGTGCAGCGCGTGAGTTATCCGTGCAGTTATGATTAACAAAGTGGACACCAGATGCCACGTGATTATGAATCATGATTTGGGACCCGTTATTTGTGATTATGCGGCATGGTACCTCGGTGTAATTCTTGTATAATCCTTATGAAATAATAGTTGATTATTTGGTTGTCACTATTTTCCTTAATTGGTTTCACTAGTACTTTAAATGTGTTCCGGTTACCTTGCAGCGTTATCACATGTTTACTCCTTGTTTCTTACTATCGCTCCTACTTTCCATTTGCTAGTGTTATATATTTATTCTTTCCCTCTTTAGCCTTACATTGATATTCGTTCCTCTGTTAGCTTTATATTATTACATACACAGGTTATTTTGTCTAGTAGGTGTCTCGACTATTCGTCATCACTACTCCACCGAGGTTAGTCATAATACTTACTGTGTACCATTGTGGTGTACTCATGCTATGCTTCTGCAAATTTTTATTCAGATCCAGTACATCTGCTCTTATCGGACGCTAGTGACTGACCATTTATTTTTGGAGACTTAAAGGTCCACCTGCTCGATAGTCGCAGGCCTCAGAGTCATCACCTTTCTTTAGTTGTATTATTATTTATCTCCTGTTTAAACCAGTATTGTATTTAGATATTATTAGTGCACTCTCTGTAGAGCTTATGACTCGTTTCCACCAGGCTTTTGAAATGTTTGACAGTTGTACTGTTTAAGGTTTATTATGATAGCTTAATTTAATTTGATATCTAATATGTAAATTTTGTTAACTCTCATTGTATGTTAGGCTTACCTAGTCTTAGAGTGCAGGTGCCATCACGACATCCCAAGGTGGGAATTCGGAGTCACGAGTTGTTGTCAGAGCTCTAGGTTCATAGGTGCTATGAGTCATACGAATGCTTAGTAGAGACTTGCAGATCAGTACGAAGATGTCTGTTATCTCCGAGAAGCTACGAAACTATTAAGATCCTTCACTTCTTTCAATCCCATTGTGCGAGTATTTTTATTTCAGAGTTTGAGCCTTTGACATTATAGTCTCACACAGATGGTGAGGACACAAGCTGCAGTTAGCGATGATTCTACCTCCAGAGCCGGTGTTGCTAGAGGACGAGGCAGAGGTAGAGGTAAAGGCCGAGGAGGAGCACATGCTACAAGTAGAGAACCTACCAGAGTAGTAGATGACGAGCCATTCGTAGCTCCGGCTGGGCTCCAGGCACCAGAGGTGCCTGCTGCTACCCCGGACTTCAGGAGACTTTAGCGCAGTTCCTTAGCATGTTTGGTATATTGGCTCGGGCGGGATTGATTATGGTTGCATCAACTACTTCACAGACCGGGGGAGGAGCGCAGATGATAACAACATGATATGGGTGCAAGAGTTACTAAAGAAAAATAAGAAAAACGTGTGGAAGCTAAAAGAAAATAAAGAAACGAAAAAGACAGATAGATTGAATTCAAGAAAGAGTTTCTTGAATTCAAGAAGTCTATTCTTGAAGTTGAATCCTAGCAACAACAATTAGCTAACGAAGAACTAATCGCAATTGATAGAGAATTAAAAACAAGAGATAGATTCTGAAACCTGACCCTTTAGAATAACAAGAACTAAAATAAGCCTAAACTTATCACCTTTCTTGAATACCTAAAAGTGATCTAAGATTTCGAAAAGGGTTTAATCTTACCACCTTAAGTTGATTCTTGAAGGTTGAAGAGTAAATCAAAGATTAGCCACACACAAGAATGCAA
>AWOL01S0065185.1:27252-38133 GCA_000715115.1 Nicotiana otophora
TAACTGTACTCTTTCAAAATAGAATGCCAACATAAAAGGGAAAACCATGGAAACACCAATCAACAATCAATGATATCCAATTTTCAATTTAAAACATATTAATTTCCAAAATACGAAGATAATATAATTTTGTTTTAGGATATCTTTAGCACCGATATACCATTTTTTACAATATCACCGTTCACAACATCAATGTTCACAATACCAATATTCATAATACCAATACCACTGTACTTTCAGCACGGAGTCCGATCACGACCCGATCGGCTAGGCCATCTCATTAGAGACATCAACCACCATCACTATCAATACCAATACCACCGTACTTTTAGCACAGATTCCGATCATGACCTTATAAGCTAGTCCATCTCATTAGACACATCAACCACAATCACAATTTCAATTATAATTTCCAGCACAATCACCGCCATGTGCGGCATGGAGTCCGATCACGACCAAATCGGCTAGGCTATCTCACCACAATGTTGTGTGATTCGACATCATCCTTTTCTATCAATCATCTCATCCTAATTAAGGGGAATAATGTTATCACATCAATCTCATCCCCAATAAGGGGAATAATTATATCACATCAATCTCATCCCAAATAAGGGGAATGATCACAATCCACTCCTACACCGGCACGCGTAGTTTCAGGATTAGGTTATTTCAATCTACCCTTCCTCAGTGACTATCGATACTCCCCAAAACATTTTGTTTGATTTTCATACGAAGGAAACGAAAATACAAATGCATTTACCTCATAACCTTTCACACTATTTATAGCCTCATTGACATTTTCATCCTCTTACAACATCATTATCGCATTGGCTTTCTTGGCCATACATATGATTCTTCATTCATGGCACAATGACCGTATTTCATATTCCACACCTTCATTTCTATCCTTTCATGGTTCGTCATCATAAATATCAACATAAATAATATTCCGGAAATCACAACTTTATGTTCATTAAAAATGAAGAATTTAAGCACAATAGATTTGTTTCCAAGAAATAGAGTAAAATGATTGACAATCGAAGCACAAGTTAAAATCATAAACAAGTAACACACCATTTATTCTTGAATTACTTTTCCCCAAAAAGGGCAATACACAATTTCCACTCAGGAATATGTAAGAACGCAAAACATATTGAAAATACTCATAAATAGCATTAGTTAAAACACCCACATTTGGGCATGACTTGAGTGCATAAGCTTTTTGGAAAATCTATCTTCGAAGTCAATTCAGAATAGTTGAATCAAGGTTCATTTCATAACCTTTCTCGTATCATTTCATTTCATTGGCACCATTGGCCACAAGTATAACTTTCATTCTTAGCACTGTGGCCATACATTATATCTTCAACTCACTTTATTCACTTTCAAGCATCTTTATAGATTATCAACAACAAGGCATTTCCAATCAAGACTTGAGGTACACATATGAGTAATTAAGAGTCTTAAGCATATCGAGTTTTTCTAACATAAGTTGCATCATACCTTTCATTTGAAACACGACTCAAAGTCATAACATTTTAATTCACATATCATTCTTGAACACTTTCCCAAAGGATAACATAATGTGATAGGAACATTTGAAACACGTTTTGAATACATAATTCTCGACACTTTGCTTATTCAGGACAATCAAATTAATTGGGAACATCTCGGAACATAGAATAAGGAACATGAGACAACTATACTTGAAACTTAAGGGAACGTCATGGAATTCAATTCTATAAGAGTATTTTATCCAATATATCTCACTTTGATCTTTCCTTAAATTACTACAACGTTCCAGAAATTCTAGTGTAAGGCCCCGTACAATTTTGCAAAGGAAAAATAATGTTTCATGGTGCCGGACTAGGCTTACGTGTTTGAGGTGGCGTACAGGCTTAAGATACCAACTGAGATGTCATTAGTGCACCCGGTGTTTCATGTGTCTATGTTAAAGAAAGTAGTTAGAGATCCGACACTCATTGTCCCGGTTGAGACTACTGAGATTAATGAGGAATTGACGTATGAAGCGATTCCAGTTTCTATTATTGATCGGCAAGTCCGGAAGTTAAGAAATAACACAATCGCCTCCATGAAAGTGTTTTGGTGAAACTAACAGGTTGAAGAGGCTACTTTGAAGGCCGAGGAAGAAATGAAGAAAAAGTATCCTTATTTGTTTGAATAGACATGTATTTATAAAGTTGTTTTCTATGAAAATTTTAAGGATTACCTTCTATAAATTAGGTATCATTTGTACAAATAGACGTTAAGGGTTTTCCTTTCTGCACATATATTGCTTATCAGGCCACAATTGGTGTTGTTTTGTGTTATGTTACATCGTTGGATTATGTATATGTTGGTAGGATCTGTTTTTGGGGTTTTCTAGATGGTGGATAGTCCAGGTATCATGGGAGACTCTAGCAAAATTGCTGGAAATTTGGGGAGTTAGCCAAATTTTGAAACTATTGGTCTGTGTGAATTAACAATTGAGTTGCATTGAATGCTAATGACAGAATTTCACCTTCATTTGAGGACGAATGATCCTAAGAGGGGGGAGAATGTAAGGCCCCATAAAAATTCGCAAAGGAAAAATAATGTTTCATGGTGCCAGACTAGGCTTACGTGTTTGAACAATGCACTGAAAAGTGATGGAAATATTTGGGCAGAAAAATGTATTTTGGTGGCCCACTATGCGGCCGCAGAATCACTCTGTGGACCGCATAATAAAGTAAGGGTGAGCTAGTTTAGGCGAATGTCTACGGTGCATTATGCAATCGCAGACCAGTTCTGCGGTGCATTATGCGACCGCAGAACAGGTCTGCGGGCCGCATAACTACCGCAGACCCAAGCAGATGTTTTCCAGTTTGTTTGGCACCAATTCTGCGATCGCATATGCGACCGCATACCCTGTTCTGGAGCTTCATTTTTGGGTTTTTATAACCCGGCCCTACTTTATTAAATAGACGATTTGTACCATTTTGAGCTAAAATCTGACATTTTGAGAGTGAGAGAGTGGTCTTCAACAAATTGTCCTTCAATTCTTGCTCGAATCTTTGAAGATTAACAAGAAAAACTCACTAGGTGTTCTTCCTTGAGGTAAGATTCTACACCCTAACCCCTAATTTCGAAATTATCTGAAAATGGGTAATTAGCAAGATAATTTTTGGGCATGAGAATTGTTTATTTTACATGCATGTTTTATCAAAGTGGTGTAGGAAGATTGTTGAGCTAAAAAAGGTAAGGAATGGGTTGTGGGATGATTAAATCCTCCATAAAAGGACCTTGAAAACTTAATGCACACTTAGTGTTTGATAAAATGCTCAAGTGAGCTAGAACCATGATCATCTTCCTAATTTTGGTTCAACTTGTTATATTTCCAAAATAGATTAAAGTTGCTAAGAATTCTAGAACATTTTGGAGTTTAAGGAAGCTCAATTGAGGTATGTTGGTCTTCTTTAAGAATTGGAACCTCAATATCCTTGTAAGTTCCAAGATATTTATTACAAGTTTAGTATTCTGAATAAGTTTTGTGACAAAGATATATGTTCAATTCGTGTTTCAAATGCTCTTATCATATTGTATTATACATTCAGGATGTGTTCCAAATTATAGATTGTGTATCTACGTGTTATGATTCCAAGTCATGATTTATGTTGAAAACTATTATGCCAAATTGTGTAGAGATTGTGATTGGGGTTACACCTCCACCCACATATATTGGGGTGACGCGGCATGGCCGGTTTGTGTATGATTTTGGAATTGTTGTTGCACCACCAGCCACCTATATATATTGGGGTGAGTCGGCATGCCTCTTTGTGTATGTATTGGTATCCTTGATTCCTTTCCACCCGAATATATTGGGATGAGGCGGCGGGGCCGATTGTGTGAAAATGGTTATTGTGTTTATACCTCCACCCGCATACATTGGGGTGAGGAGGCAGGGCCGCTTGAGTAGAGATTTGATATTGTGCTTACACATCCACCTGCATACATTGGGTGAGGCGGCGGGGCCGCTTTGTGAGAAAATGGTTACAGAGGATCTCATCTTAAATTCTATAAATGTTAATGATAGCACTTGATGAGCTTGCTTTAGTTTAAAAGTGTATCTATGCTATTCTATAGTTGCCTTGATTCATTATATTCATACTATATTTCCAAGTTCTTAAATTGGTGTTTGATTTGCATACTACTACTATTCGACATGTATTAACGTCCCTTTTGCAGGGGGCGCTGCATCTTTGGTGGATGCAGGTGGTTCCACAGCAGAGGATACTGACCGACGATTGCAGTGCTCATTCATCCCAACTGACTTGGCGAGCCCCATCTCATTCCGGGGTTGTGCATCTTTTGTTTAGTATGTGTTATTGTGTTTTAAGGTATAGCCGGAGCCTTGTTGCCAGCGCTATCATTGTACTCTTTGGTATTTTTAGAGGCTCAGTAGACTAAGTGTGGGTTGTATATGGGTGTTGGGAATAATAAACAAGTTGTGTTGTTATTAAATCACTTGTTCCACTTTAAACCATGAAGGGGTGTGTGTGTTTTGAGACCTTAAAATGAAGTAATTTATGGTAAGAAATTGGTATTGCAGACATGATCATCTTATTGTCTGATTAGCGAAAATATGTATCCTATTTATTCATGGATGAGTCTGGGTAGAAGGAAATCTAAATAGGATTGCTCGTTCGGGTTTACTCGATTGAGCGTCGGTCGCGCTCCCCAGTTTCGGGGCGTGACATCTAGCAATCCCAATCTATTTTGAGACATAACAAAATTGAACACAAATTAGGAAGATATTCATGGTTTCAACTCATTTGAGCATTTTATCAAATACTAGGTGTGAAAATTTGGCTACAAGGTTCTTCTAAAAGATTTCCTTCACTTCTCAACCCAATCTTTACTTATTTTAGCTCAACAATCTTCCCACAAACCTTATTGGTACAATCATGTATAATTAATACTCTTACACCCGAGAATCATACTCCTAATAACCTATCTTTTACACCAAACTCGAAATTGAAGACTAAGGGTTTGAATCTTACCTCTTGAGTGAATATCTTGTGAGATTTGCTTGTTGGATTTTAAGGCTTGAACAAGATCTTGATGAACAAAACACTTCATCTACTTCCTTTCTCTAGAACACTCTCACTTCTCTCTAAAATATCAGGTTTTAGCTCAAGCAATGACTTAACCCCTCTCTCTACCTGGTCATGGGGTTTTTTAATGGGCTCCTACATGCACGATAGCACACCTGGTCAAATGGCCGCGCTTCTGGCCGCGCACACAAGGCATAAACTCCCAAATATGCGCGGCCGCGCATCTGGGCGTGCATATGACATATGTCTAGTAAAATGGCCATAATGTTCTGTAGAAATATCCAAATCACGAACGGTTTGATGCGTTGGAAACTAGATGCAAAGGGATTTAATATGATAGGTCGATCACCACCTAAGTCATTATATTTAGGGAGTGCTATTTATTTGAAGTCGTGTCTTGTGACAATTGAAATATCCTTTCCACTTAATGTATCCAACGTGTTCCACACAAGTTCTTGCCATTCACAAAACTCCTTAGTATGTTCCAACACACATTAAATATACATTATCAATTCACAATTATGTGGCTCTATCCCATAGGTCTCCTTTAATACACAAATACGTTATTCACAAATAACATTGGCACACTTTAAAATCTTAAATCTTTAGAAAACGTTTACGTGGCCTTACATTCTCTCTGACTAAGGATCATTCATCCTAGAATGAGGAGTAGAGTCCGTCCCCAAACACTTATTGTCACGACCCAAAAAGATGGGCTGTGAGGGGTACCCGGTACCTTACTCAACCGAGTACCAACGTTATGTATCTTTTCGTATCATAATATTATAGGTAAATGAACCAGAAAGGCTGTCATGAGATTACTAGAATAAAGAATGAGGGAATACTCAATATAGGGTCAACCAACCTAATATACATACTTATACATATGACGTATGGGCCTATAAGACCGGCATGATCCATAATATACTTAAAACATAGGCCAACAAGGCCATACAAGTATCCATATAAATGACATATGTCTATAAGCCTTTAAGAGTACATAAATATCATAAAGGTCGTGCCAGGGCCCCACCATACTAATCTATACATGTCCAAATCATACTGACCAAATAAGTAACTCCGGAGCAAATGGAGCGCACCAACATCTTCTGCTTAGCTGATATCCTACTTGGAGGACTCTCAACCTATCTATCGGGACCTGCGGGCATGAAATGCAGCGTCCCCAGGCAAAAGGGACGTCAGAACAAATAATGTACTGAGTATGTAAGGAATAAAAATCAGTAAATAAAAGACATAGAGAAACATGGAGTAAAAGACTCAACATGTAAGTCTGAATAGCTCTGTGAATCATTTCATATTTATAATGTCATGCATATGCATATAAATATCATACAATGCATAGGCATATGCATTCATAACATCATCAAGCCTCTGAGGGCATCCCATCATATGATCTCGGCCACTGTGGCCAAATCATCATCGTATACCAGCTGATCAGGTGGTGGTGCGTATATAACGCCATAACCTTTTCCCATTCCCATATACATTTAATTAATGCGTATATAATGCCATATGGTCATAGGTCAATGTACATGTATAAACGAATGAAATGCATAAGAAGAGCGTTAATAAGATTTTCTCGGAATGTCATAAGATCTATATGCCTTTCAGATAACTTTATCAACTACATATTTTTCTGAGACCCATGAACAGAAGATATAATAATAAGACACGTGGGGAATCAGACCATACAGAATCATTGAGAAGATTGGTCAGGTGGCTTATTGAAGAAGGTGGTTGGAGATTTGTCGCTCATTGTTCCGGTTGAGATTATAGAGGTTAATGAGAAATTGACTTATGAAGAGATTACAGTTGACATTCTTGATAGGCAAGTCCGAAAGCTGAGAAACAAAGAGATTGCCTCTGTGAAAGAGTAATTGTAAGGCCCTGTAAAAGTTTGCAAAAGAAAAATAATGTTTCATGGTGTTGGACTAGGCTTACGTGTTTGAAGATTATAGAAATTCTTCACGGCGAGCTTACGAGCCGAGGCTCGGATTGTTTGGGTTGAACAATGCACCGGAAAGTAAAGGAAACATTTTGGCAGAAAAATGCATTTCTGCGGTCCATTATGCGACCGCAGAATCACTTTGCGGGCCCACAGAAGTGAGGCAGG
Organism: Nicotiana otophora; assembly: GCA_000715115.1. Classification (NCBI taxonomy): domain Eukaryota; kingdom Viridiplantae; phylum Streptophyta; class Magnoliopsida; order Solanales; family Solanaceae; genus Nicotiana; species Nicotiana otophora. The sequence continues at coordinate 34,480 of AWOL01S0065185.1, forward strand.
ATAGGGTCAGTGTAAGGACCCGTAAAACTTTTAACCAAAATACTCGGGGTTTCGTGGCGCCAAGATAGATTGTTGCGGTTCGGACTTTTGGGATTGAACAGTACCCTACGGACTGAGAGGAAAATGTTTCGCAGAAGAACACGTTTCTGTGGCCCATTATGCGGCCGCATAATCACTCTACGAACCGCATAATGGCCACAGAGTGAAGCAGTAAGTTTGGCCATTTTGAGGTTAGTCTTGCGGTCGATTATGTGACCGCATAATCAATATGCGGACCACATAATCGATATGTGGACCGCATATCGGTCACATAATTCCGCTTGGGTTTCTGCGGAGGGAGTTCTGTGGTGCATTATGTGACCGCAGAACAAGTATGCGGACCGCATACTGGTCGCATACCTGAGCCGAAAGTTTATGCCCCTGAGGGCCATTTCTGCGTTCACTTTGCGGACCGCATAACCATTATGTGGTCGCATATGCGACCGCAGACCTGTGTCGGGGCACCATTTTCTTTAATTTAAAACCCGACCCCCATTCTATTAAAACACCCATTTAGTCTATTTTGAAGCTCATTTCTAATATTTCTAGAGTGAGAGAGAGAGGGTTCTAGAGGGAGTGCCTAATTTTCATCAATTAATCTTCAACCATCACTCAAAGCTTGGAAATATTCAAGTAGAGCACCAAATTCTTCATTCAAAAAGGTAATACTTCATCACCCCAGCTCTTAATTTCAAACATAGCTATAATGGGGTACTAGTGTGATACTTCATGGGTATAATGGTGGTTTGTCTTGCATGCATTTATGATAAATATTGTGGGAAAAAGTGAGCTAGAACCATGAACATTTTCCGAATTCTAGGTTCAATTTGTATATTGCAACAATAGATTGAGGTTGCTAATGGTTCCGGATAATTGTAGAGTCTAAAGAAGCGTAATTGAGGTGCGTATGGCTAACTCTCTTCTTCCTAGAATCGAACTTCTGGTGTCTGAATAATAGGTGTAAGTTCTAACTTGATCATACTAGAATTTTGTTTCTTTAGTGTGTTGGATTGAAAGATTCATCTTCCCTAATTGTTTTAGATTGTTACCATGTCATCATGCTATTTGAGAATGTAATTATGATTTTCCAAGCTCCTTCCCTTATGTGTGAAATGCCTTATGTGATGGTACTTATCGACATGAATGATGATGTTATTTGGACAAATAAAAAGGGAAAGACTTGAATTGTAAAATGTTCCCAAGTGCCAAGAACTAATTAATAAATGAGGTTGTTTGTGCCATGTAACGAAAGATGGGAAAGAAATGTGAATTGAGTGAACGATTGAAAGAGGTTATGTCTCAAGTGAGATGGCTTAGCCGATTGGGCCGAGATCGGATGCCATGCTGTACACATGGTGGCATTTGCGTTGGAATTATTGATTTACATTGTGGATATGGATATGTCTCATTTGAGATGGGTTAGCCGGTCGGGCCGAGACCGGACTTCGTATAAAAAGACGGTGGCATTGTGAGTTGTGGCTTTGGCACTAAAGATTATTAATCTAAAAAGATGGAACAATTGAATTGGAAACTATGTGATCCTTACTTGGTGTTTCTTTGTATTTCTATGAAGTACTTATTGATTATTATGACTGCCTTCTCTTTGTTTCACTGTTCATGCTACTAAGATTGGTGTTTGCCTTACATACTAGTACTATTCGATAGTACTAGCGTCCCTTTTGCCGGGGACGCTACATCTTTGAATGGATGTAGATGGTTCCATCGCAGATAGTGGTGCTCTCTTTCTCTCCTCACAGTAGTCTTGGTGAGCCCCATTTCTCCCAGGGGTCACGTAGTCCTTCTTTGTATAAGATTTCATATTTTGAGGTATAGCCGGGGCCTTGTTGCCAGCATTATCATGTTGCTCTTTTGTACTCTTTGAGGCTCCGTAGACGTTAATGTGGGTTATGTATGTATGTTGGGGTGGTCTTTGGATCGAGTTGTATTTTGGGAACTCAACTATGGCATAATGTTTATAAGGAAAAATGAAGTAGCAACGTTTATATATTTATCTAACTAATCTCTCCCCTGGTTTACAAATGGTGATGCGATCCCTTTTTGGATTATGAATATGTCGGGTAGGAAAGGTTTAATAGGATGCTCCCTGAGGTTGGGGCCTGACAGTTAGTTTGGATGCAATTCTGCGGTCAATTATACGACCGCATAAAATGTTATGCGGTTCATTATACGACAGTAGAACAGTTCTCCGGGCCGCATAGTGACCGTAGACACAGACAGAGTTTTGGACAGTTTTGGTCACCAACTATGCGACCGATATGCAGTCCGCATATCGATTATGCGATCGCAGACCTTGTTCCAGAGCTTCATTTTTGGGTTTTTAAAACCCGATCCTACTTCGTTAAATACATGCTTTGGGCCATGTTTGAGCAAAAATCTGACATTTTAGAGTGAGAGCGAGTGCCCTAGAGTGAGAAGGAGTTCTTAAATAATTGTTCTTCAATTCTTTCTCAAATTTTGGAAGATTAATAAGGGAAAATCACTAGGTCTTCATCCTAGAGGGAAGATTCTACACCCTAACCCCTAATTTCGAAATTATTTAAAAATGGGTAATTAGCCAGATAATATTTGGACGTGAGAGTTGTTTATTTTACATGCATGTGATATCAAGGGGTGTAGGAGGATTGTTGAACTAAGCATTGTAAAGATTGGGTTTTGGGATGATGGAATCCTCCATAAAAGGAGCTCGAAACCTTATGCACACCTAGTGTTTGATAAAATGCTCAAATGAGCTAGAACCATGATCATCTTCCAAATTTTAGTTCAACTTGTTATATTTCTAAACTATATAGAAGTTGATAAGAATTCCGGAACATTTAGAGTGTAAGGAAGCTCAAGTGAGGTATGTTTGCTAAACTCTTCTTTAAGAATTGGAATTCCCATTATCCTAGTAAGTTCCAAAATGTTAATTACAAATTGAGTATTCCGATTAGTTTTGTGATAAAGATATATGCTCCATTCGTGTTTAAAATGCTCTTATCATATTGCATTATAAATTGAGGATGTGTTCAACTATGGATTGTGTATCCACATGTTATAATTTCAAGTCGTGATTTATGTGAAAGTTATTATACACAGTTCTGTAGAGACTGGGATTGTGATACACCTCCACCCGGATACATTGGAGTGAGGCGGTACGACCGCTTTGTGTATAGTTTTGGTATTATTGTGGCACCACCACCCATATATATATATTGGGGTGAGGCGGCATAGCCGCTTTGTGTTGGTATTGGTATCGTTGATGCATTTCCACCCGCATACATTAGGGTGAGGCGGCATAGCCGCTTTGTATAGGTTCTTGGTATTGTGGTTATACATCCACCCGTATACATTAGGGTGAGGCGACGGGGCCACTTGAGTAGAGTTGTGGTATTGTACTTACACCTCTACCTGCATACATCGGGTGAGGCGGCGGGGACGCTTTATGTGAAGATGGATACAGAGGATCTCATCTTAAATCCTATAANAATGTTAATTACAAATTGAGTATTCCGATTAGTTTTGTGATAAAGATATATGCTCCATTCGTGTTTAAAATGCTCTTATCATATTGCATTATAAATTGAGGATGTGTTCAACTATGGATTGTGTATCCAC
>AWOL01S0065186.1:0-35580 GCA_000715115.1 Nicotiana otophora
AACTTCAGATTCGTAGAAGATCTTTCAGAATGGGTGTATCAGTTGGAGATACTATTGAGTACATGATGAGGGTATGAGATGGCTTATGGGTATTGAGATGATGTGGTCTCGTGATTTGGGTCACTCGGGATGAGTGTTGTTTGAGATCCGTTATATGTTTGAATAGAACTATTATTTCAAAGGCAATTCATGAGTAAATTGGAAGAAGTTGAGTCAGTTAGTAATGGTTTGAATCAGCATGGCTGTGAAAATGATCAGTTTCTTCGGTGTGTTAAGCTATACAGGTGATTCGTGGTTGTATGTGTGGGCTTGACAACCACCGTAATTTGATTTGTTTGGAGGTATTTGATTCTGATGGCCTTGTTATGTGTAAAATGGATCCCGGAAGAGTTATGGCAGTTTAGACTACGACTTGAGGTTTGTATTTTCTACGGTTATGGGAATTCGGTTGCGTATTGCAATTGTTCTTCAAAAATGAGTTGAGTGAAAGGGTTCCAGCCGATGAAGTATTTATTCTATTGGTGGTTCAGGGGTTATGATGAAATTCTTTTACTCTTGCATAGCAGCATGATAGGTGCAGTGAGTGGTATGAAAATTAAAAGTTGAGGATCAAGGTTGCGGTTCGGTGTTGATAAGAATGTCACGAGCTCGGAGGAGCGGGGAGGATTGTTGATACCCAATTTTCCCTCATATTTTCTATATGCTTTTAAAATATCATTCTTGCATCATCACCAATATTTCCTATAATTTTCCATAATGTTTTGAAGCTTTAAAATTAATTTTCTTGTATTTAAATTACTTGAATATGTATTGATTACCCTTTAAATTATTTTGTGGTGACTTAATCATCCGAATTTAGTATTTGCATCCACATAGATGTCTCATAATATTTTATTTTGTTTTTTTATAATTATATTTGTATTTTAAAAGCTATTTTATATAATTTTACAATAATAGCCTATATTCTACACATAATTGTATTAATTATATTGTTTATATCAAAATAGCTTTTCTTATATTTTTATAATGTTAAGTTATTATTTTACTGTACGAATAATATTTTTATTATTTATTAATTATTTTATAATTTATTCTCAATGAATTTCGTGTATTTAAATTGTAGACCAATTTTGAGCCAATTTTCGGACCATTAATGGCCCAAACACCCCAAACTTTAGCCCAATCTGCCCTGGCCCAATCCAAATGACCCTGTGACCAACCCGGTCACAACCCGTTGCATTTGACCCGTTCCGTTTCTTAACCAATCCTGATCGTTGATCTTTAATTATCAACGGCCCATAATAAATCTCCATCTTTCCTTATATCCCTACAACCAAACTTTAGAGACCATTCTCCCAAACCGACCGCCTTTGCATTCTCTCATCTCTAAACCCGAACCGTCTCCTCCCAAATCCCCTCAAAACCCGACTAAATCTGAAATTCTTTTACGATTTGCTTACCTTATTTGCACTATCTCGTTATCATTCATACACTCGTGGTGTTACTTAGTACTTGCCCAATTTTTGGCAAGTATTACCTCTCCGAATCAATTGCGACCATCCTCAACCTACAAGATTCTGATGAAAATCCGAATGTATACGCTCTCAACAGGGTCGTATGGGTCCGATTCACCGAGATTCTTGGCTAATTTTGACCATTTGTCAAACAAGGGTTTGTCCGATTTTTTACCGATTTTGATTCGAAATAGGCTATGCATGTGACTTTCCTTTGTTGCTGCTTAAACTTGATTGATTTTCTTTCCTTATTTGTGTTTGATTAATTATTTTTCATGTTTGCTTGTTCGATTTCTACCACTATATAACCCCTCCCCAATTTTCCCTTTAGAGACCGGAATGACCTTAATAACTATTCTCTCACTCTCACTTATTCTATACTATTCTGAAATTGAGCTCTTGGTCGACGGAAATCTAAGGCCACCGGATTCTGTTCACCTTTCTCAAGTGCAAGCACTACTCGGGATCTATTTCGAGGCTCCTGTGAACTCTGAAGCACTGGGGAGTTGGGGTTCTACTGGTCTTCGGTAATCATAGCTATTCTTGAGATTTTTGAGTTCTTCATCATCTATTTAGTTTGTTTGCAACTGGTTAGTACCCTACACTCTCGTAATTTTATTACTTTCTGATTGTGCGTATTTCTCTAGGTGTTTTATAGCATGTTATCTCATCTAATTATGACTTTTACTAAGTGATACATGATGTTACTAGGCTTGAAACTAAACTTGATTAATGTTCATCGAATGTTTAGATTTCTAGGAAGCTATGTCTGCCTAAAAGTGTTTTTCTTCTTGTTGAATCTCTGACCCATCACCTATTGTCCTGTTGCAACTATAGGATGACATTACATGAATACTTAGCCTAGCACGCTTTTCCTTGACTTTATTGGCCTCAATGCTTGCCTATTGTAGATAACCGTGTTGTTTAAATGTTTGTCTCCATGTTTAAGCTTAATTGACTATTCAAGACTATTGTTATTTTGATTGGGACTCTTCTGGGAAATCAATACATGCCTAGGACCTATGCCAAATCTTCTATGTATACCTGTTATTCCCTGAAACCAACTTGTGATCATATGAACTCCATGTGCTAATGTTGTTGCAATGCTAAAACAGATTCATTTTTTTCTTTAATGATTTGTGCTCACTTATTGTTTGAGACTCCTAGGATGAATTTCAATCCTTGTCTTGTTTACTCTTTTTTATACGATGCCTGCTTACTTGACCTGCCTGAAAATCAACCTTCTCTCATCTGAATGCTCACTTATTGATAAACTGAGTTTCTTTGCATGTCCCATATGTTAAGCTCTGCAAATTAGCTACTCTCATTAGGTTCTTGTGTTGAAGTTTCCATGTTAAGTCTACATTTCATTAATCTCGCCCATGACATTGTAAGAATTCCATGTTCAAACCCCTTCTTAAGGCACCTTAGGATGGTTTTGACCAAGCTTTGTTCTAGAACTTTATTTGAAATAGCCTTGTTACTCTTAAACTCTGTTTGTAGAGTTACAACCACAAACTTTGCCGCATATTTGTTTATATAACCCTATCTATAAGTCTTGGTTAGAGGTGTTTGTTGGTCACAACTTAATGACTGAGTGTTTTAATTTTCATTGTTGCTCAATTAACTATGTGTGTAGTGTCATCTGTATAGCCAAGCTTAGCATACTTTGGGTAAGAAATTATTCGTCTAGGCCTGGTATGTTAAGCCTGCTTTGGTATTAGAAGTCTGAAGAACACTGTTTGCACTTGGAGTCTAGGCCTGCAGTCCGCATAGAATTTTAAACCTATCTTGAAGGCCCAATTGATACGTGGTTATTGCGTATTCATATTTGTGCCTGTAATTATTCAATAGGGCCTGCAATAATTTATAACAAACAATGGGGATATTACTAAAAGGGACTGGGTTACTCTAATATTTGCATGAATGGGTAGAAAATATGACTATAGGATTTATGTGTTCTATTTTCCATTATGTCCAGCATTCCCTATTTGGGCACACTAATAAGAACCATGTCTATATGAATCACACACACTGCACCTAACATGTCGAATACTCGTACACTATCTCAAGCATGTTAGTAATCGCTATACTTGATTTCATGTCTACCACTGTGCACTCTTACACATCATGTCTATAGGAATTAAATGCCTTGATTAATTATTAGATAGCATGCCTATAGTATTTGATAATACATGTCTTCCATACTTTGCTCATCTAAATAGCATGACCATAGGATTTTACTTTATTAATAAACTACTTCTGTTGTTCTCATTACATTGCCCCGCCTAGATGACATGTCTATAGGGATAAAGTTCTATAAAAACTAGGTTCAATTTTAAAATCATTATAAATCTTGTCTATAGGATATTATCACTCGTCTAGAAAGCATGTCTATAAATAAGCGTCGTTAATTCTGAGCTTTCAAATAGTTTTACTCTCTCATTGTGTGAACAGTTCAGAGATCATGCATATAGGAGTTTTTAAATGCCTGTAATCTACGAATTCATTAGTCAGAAACAACAATGTTATTTGCATAATACTAGAATTCATAATCACCAAAAACCATGCCTATAGGACTCTAAGTCTCGATTCTGAGACTATGTACTGCCTAAACTGCCTGTGTGCATTTGTTGTTTATGCGTGAAGGCTAACTTGGACCTTTAATTCTCTTTATGTTAAATCCTATCTTTTTTGAATGTCGCTTAGTTTTATCATTTTGAGCAACCTAGGTGAAGTCTAGAACCATCCAAACAGTAGGTCCAAAGCCTCCTGGACTATACGTATGTGACGGGTAGTGCACGCAAAGGATACAATTTAGAATTGAATTATAGCGCCTTTAAGTAACAACTTCAACATAGTAATTGGGTAGCAGGAGATGATAGTTTGTGTCCGCTGAATAATATGCGCAACCCCTACCTTAAGAGAGTTACGAAGTATTATTTATGTTNTAGGTTCTTGTGTTGAAGTTTCCATGTTAAGTCTACATTTCATTAATCTCGCCCATGACATTGTAAGAATTCCATGTTCAAACCCCTTCTTAAGGCACCTTAGGATGGTTTTGACCAAGCTTTGTTCTAGAACTTTATTTGAAATAGCCTTGTTACTCTTAAACTCTGTTTGTAGAGTTACAACCACAAACTTTGCCGCATATTTGTTTATATAACCCTATCTATAAGTCTTGGTTAGAGGTGTTTGTTGGTCACAACTTAATGACTGAGTGTTTTAATTTTCATTGTTGCTCAATTAACTATGTGTGTAGTGTCATCTGTATAGCCAAGCTTAGCATACTTTGGGTAAGAAATTATTCGTCTAGGCCTGGTATGTTAAGCCTGCTTTGGTATTAGAAGTCTGAAGAACACTGTTTGCACTTGGAGTCTAGGCCTGCAGTCCGCATAGAATTTTAAACCTATCTTGAAGGCCCAATTGATACGTGGTTATTGCGTATTCATATTTGTGCCTGTAATTATTCAATAGGGCCTGCAATAATTTATAACAAACAATGGGGATATTACTAAAAGGGACTGGGTTACTCTAATATTTGCATGAATGGGTAGAAAATATGACTATAGGATTTATGTGTTCTATTTTCCATTATGTCCAGCATTCCCTATTTGGGCACACTAATAAGAACCATGTCTATATGAATCACACACACTGCACCTAACATGTCGAATACTCGTACACTATCTCAAGCATGTTAGTAATCGCTATACTTGATTTCATGTCTACCACTGTGCACTCTTACACATCATGTCTATAGGAATTAAATGCCTTGATTAATTATTAGATAGCATGCCTATAGTATTTGATAATACATGTCTTCCATACTTTGCTCATCTAAATAGCATGACCATAGGATTTTACTTTATTAATAAACTACTTCTGTTGTTCTCATTACATTGCCCCGCCTAGATGACATGTCTATAGGGATAAAGTTCTATAAAAACTAGGTTCAATTTTAAAATCATTATAAATCTTGTCTATAGGATATTATCACTCGTCTAGAAAGCATGTCTATAAATAAGCGTCGTTAATTCTGAGCTTTCAAATAGTTTTACTCTCTCATTGTGTGAACAGTTCAGAGATCATGCATATAGGAGTTTTTAAATGCCTGTAATCTACGAATTCATTAGTCAGAAACAACAATGTTATTTGCATAATACTAGAATTCATAATCACCAAAAACCATGCCTATAGGACTCTAAGTCTCGATTCTGAAACTATGTACTGCCTAAACTGCCTGTGTGCATTTGTTGTTTATGCGTGAAGGCTAACTTGGACCTTTAATTCTCTTTATGTTAAATCCTATCTTTTTTGAATGTCTCTTAGTTTTATCATTTTGAGCAACCTAGGTGAAGTCTAGAACCATCCAAACAGTAGGTCCAAAGCCTCCTGGACTATACGTATGTGACGGGTAGTGCACGCAAAGGATACAATTTAGAATTGAATTATAGCGCCTTTAAGTAACAACTTCAACATAGTAATTGGGTAGCAGGAGATGATAGTTTGTGTCCGCTGAATAATATGCGCAACCCCTACCTTAAGAGAGTTGCGAAGTATTATTTATGTTACACGGGGTGATCCTTTAAGCTAAAAAACTTAGGTCACCCCCCCTCCCCCTTCTTTATATACTGGCTATTTACACTTAGTCATGTGTTATAGTAAGACTCTTCGACTTCTATATCATTAAGATTCGTACCGATTCTCATGTGTTATAGTAAGACTCTTCGACTTCTATATTTCTCTTTTTCTATTTGATCACCTAGCCTAATCACATAATCCACATGGTTTAAAGTTCGGTCGGGGCCCATAGTTGTGGACTTCAAAGAATGCCTAACACCTTCTCTTCGAAGTAACTTGAGCCCTTACCCGATCTTTGGTAACACGGACTAGTCAAACAGATTTATTCACAAATAGGTGCTCTAATGCTCCTTAAACAATCATTAGGTGTAGACTCTTATCTTTTAATACATTCCTTAAAAGAGTTATCACACGTCGAAACCCACTTTCATGAGAAAACGGGGCGTGACAACATGGCGACTCTGTTGGGGAAACACTTAGGCTCTTACCATGACGAATTTGATTTATATGGATTACTTTCCTTGTTTGTTTTAAACTGCTATGACATGCACATCCCTTTCCTTATTCACCATGTTTGTTTTAAATTGTTATGACATGCACATCTCTTTCCTTATTCACCTTTATTTATGTTAAACTGCTATGACATGAACATCCCTTCCCTTAGTTTCCTTTATTTGCTATGACATGTATGACCTCTCTCGATCTCTTTCATCTTGCCTAAGACTACTATATTATGACTCCCATCCCTATTTCCCTACCTGCTTCATTACGTTCTCGCACGTTTTTATGAGCTAAACTGCCTTCTCTCTTTTGTCTTTCTTTTCTTTCCTCTTCTTTTCATGTTCACCTTTGCTATGTTATTTACTGCTTTTACATACTTTTATCATGCAAATACTTGGCAATGTGTTATTATTCCTATATAAAGCATGCTCCATATCATACTCCACTCGTGCCAATTATCAACATAGCGGCACTTGATGAGTGTCCGTGATTTCCTGAAATTACCCTTTTTAAATCGAAAAGGCTTATTTGCGGCAGACTAGTCGATCAGTGGTGTAGTCGACGGTCCCGTACCTTTCCCTTTCAAGTTGTCCACTTGGGAGTACCAGTCTAGACCCTTTTAGAAACTCCACTCCAATTTTAAATGTACATGCATCATGCTAAACCTAGTACGAGTTGAAGCGTTATTGACGTAACAACCCGCTTAGATAAACCCTGTCCAAAGTCCGACGGGATTTCCATAATCCCAAAGGACACTATCATGTTATGTGCATTACTTGGAGAAAATGTGTCAACATGTTGATCATTATTGTGTAAGTAGCTGAATCTGGAGGGGGGAAAGGATTAACTTTATTTGTTTGCAGAAATGAAGCACGAAATCCCCAGGTTTGGTATGGTCCAGAACATCCCGCCTTTGCTACTTGACTGGTGAAAAGATCTCGTGTCTTGTTACAAGAATCATGTGAGGAGAGTACTTGGTGACCTGCCATCTTTGCTGAACATTCAACCAAATAAGAAATTGATCGAGGCGACTACCATATTCTGGGATGAGAAACAAGTTGTTTTCCGATTTGGAAATATTGAAATGACTCCTCTCCTAGAAGAAATATAGGGTTCGCCAAGTTACCATGGGATAGTCCAGGACTGCTAGTACTAGAGAATCATACTCCCCACGGTTTTCTGAAAATGTTGGGTTTTAAGAAGAATGATGAACTGCTTTGTCTAAAGAAATCATACATCCCTTTTGAGTTTCTTTACTAGCATTATGGGCATAGAAAGTCATATCGCCTTCATCATGATGAACTAGCCATTACTTCTTTGGGATGGGTGCATTGTCGGATTTATGTTTTCATTGTCTGCTTCCTGGGGTTATTGATCTTTCCGATGAAAGGATAAAGAATTCATACTCGCTTAGCCATGGTCGCCAGGACCTTAATGGATGGTATCGAAGGACAAACTTATACTATCATTCCAATAATATTAGCTGAGATGTACCGTGCTCTAGATCGGTGCAAGTGTGGGTTTGGGCACTTTGAGGGTTGCAATTTATTGCTACAAGTCTGGCTGTTGAAACACTTTCAGAGGGGTGAGTATCGTCAATAGCTTCTGCGAAGGCCACTAAATGACTACATAGCCAACCATCACCCAAAGAAAATGACATTTATTCCAGACAAGTTTGCAAGACGAGCAAGTGTATTGGATGTCTGAATGGTTTCCTAGTAGTGAGTTCATCATCAGATCAAAAGAAATGACTCATTTGGTACTGATCGGGCTGCGAGGCATCTACCCATATGCTCCTATACGGGTAATGAGACAAGCTGGAAGAAAACAAGTCATACCCCCGGGTCTCCAACATGGTCCACTACAAGGCAGATTTCAAGGGAGATGTCATCTCGTTCAAGTTCGAAGCACAACACATATGGAACCAAAAGATCATTGTGGAAGGAGAAACTATTGAGCCAGACATATATCACATCGGTCATATGTACTACTATCTATCATGGATAGAAGACGACGTAGCTGGGGACATCAAACCAGGGGTCAATTTGAAGGATATGATCATAGACAAATTGGTTGAGGCACAGATGAAGTACAAGATGCTATGCAAAAGGGTGTTCGAGTCTGAAGCTAAACATTTGGAGCAGCACAAAGTGAAAATGGAGGCGATAAGGGAATGGAAGGAGATTGCCACTAAGTCAATGAAAAGATTGGAATACCTGGAACAGCGACTGATGGAGGTAGAAGAGAAGATGAGAAAGAGACTTTTGGATTGTCAAGGCATGGACGATGATGAAGGAGAAAAGCTGGCAAAAGCTTACTTATTGCTAGATATGCGTGATCTGGGAAACATGATTGATGGGGCCAAAAGAGCCAAGCATGGAGAAGGTCCTTCAGGGACCAAGTAGATTAGAAGATGATGTTCTTTATGTAGCACCCCGGAAATATTTTGAAGTACTTAAGTGTTGATAAGAAAGTTGATATGTGCTAATTGTATTATTTTGTGTGCAGATGATGACTATTAATATGATGGATATCAATTGGATATGATAATAAGTTTACGAGGCATATTATAAGTGATGTGGGGTCTAAGGAGAGCCCTAAGTCTAAATCAAGTTAGAAATTACATGATAGACTAAAGTTCCAAATGAGGATGCACAAAACCAAACTTTGGACAAGAGGTATACATATATATAATGCGTTGTGTGATGTACAAACTATAAAATAAAAGCTCTTCGGGTCTAGTTTCTAACTCTTCAAACCGTTCGTCATTTGGAGACTCCTACAAGGAGTTATGACAAAATTCCCAAAAGCTGGAAGAAAGTGATTCTGCGGTCAATTTCGCGACCGCATAATCATTTCGCGAACCACATAAGTAGTCTGTGAACTGCATAATGGTCGCAGACCTGACCAGTCTAGCCCAATTTTGGGCATCAGTTTTGCAGTCCATTTTGCGGACCACATACCCGTTGTGCGGTCCATTCTGCAACTGCAGACCTGAGTTCGGAGGGTCCATTTTCCTATTTTTATAACCTGACCCCATTTTGATAAATAGCCTTTGGGACTCATTTTGAAGGCAAAAATCTGACATTTTAGAGAGAAGTGAGATTGTTCTAGAGAGAGAGGAAGAAGCTCAAGGGCTTTGTTCATCAAGATCTTGTCCAAGTTTTGAAATCCAACAAGGAAATCTCACAAGATCTTCACTCAAAAAGTAAGGATCTAACCCTAGTCTTCAATTTTAAGTTTGGAGTAAAAGATGAGTGATTGGAGTATGATTATTGGGTGTAAGAGTATTATTTATATATACATATACCAATAAGGTTTGTGGGAAGATTTTTGAGCTCAAATGGATAAAGATTGGGTTGTTGAGTGAAGGAAATCTTGTGGAAGAACCTTTAATCAAATTTGCACATCTAGTATTTGATAAAATGCTCAAACGAGATGAGACCGTGAATATCTTCCTAATTTGTGCTCAATTTTGTTATGTCTCAAAATAGATTGAAGTTGCTAGCATTTTCGGAGCATTGTAGTAATTTAAGGAAAGCTCAAAGTGAGGTGTGTTGGCTAAACTACTCTTTTAGAAATGAATGCATTATGTTCCCGTAAGCTTCAAGTATTGTTGGCTCAACTTCCTAATTCCCATGTTCCGAGTTGTTCCTAATAAATTTGATTATCCCGAGTAAGCAAAGTGTCGAAAGATGTATGTATTCAAAATATGTTCCAATTACTCCTATCATATTATATTATCCTTCGGGAATGTGTCCAAGAATGATATATGTTATGGCTTTGAGTCGTGTTCCAAATGAAAGCTAGTATGCCAAATTGTGGGAGGACAACTCTATATGCTTAAGACTTTTAATTGCTCATATGTATACCTAAAGTCTTGATTCCAAATGCCTTATTGTTGATAATCTATAAAGATGCTCGAAAGTGAAAGAAGTGAGTTGAAGATATAAAGTGTGGCCATTGAGCCAAGAATGAAAGTTATACTTGTGGCTAGTGGTGCCAATAAAATGATATGATGCGAGAAAGATTATGAAATGAGCCTTGATTCAACTATTCCAAAATTACTTCAAAAGTAGATTTTCCTAAAAGCTTATGTCCTCAAGTCATGTCCCAATATGGCTGTTTTAACTAATGATATGCTTTGTGAGTATTTTCAATGTGTTTTGCGTTCTTACATATTTGTGGGTGGAAATTGTGTATTGCCCTTTTTGGAAAAAAATATTTCAAGAATAAATGGTGTGTTACTTGTTTATGATTTTAACTTGCGCATCGATTACCAATCGTTTTACTCCATTTCTTGAAAAGAAATCTATTGTGCTTAAATTCTTCATTTCTAATGAATTCAAAGTTGTGATTTTCGGAATATTATATATGTTGATATTTATGATGACGATCTATGAAAGGAATGAAATGAAAGTGTGGAATATGAAATACGGTCATTGTGCCATGAATGAAGAATCATATGTATGGCCAAGAGAGCCAGTGAAATAACAATGTTGTAAGTGGTTGAAAGTACCAATGAGGCTATATACGGTAAGAAAATTTATGAGGTAAATACATTTGTATTGTTGTTTCCTTTGTATGCAAATCAAAAATATTTTTGGGAGTATCGATAGTCAACTAGGAAGGGTAGGTTGAAATAACCTAACCCCGAGACTACATGTGCCGGTGTAGGAGTGGATTGTGATTATTCCCCTTATTTGGAATGAGATTAATGTGATAAAATTATTCCCCTTAATTGGGATAAGATGATTGATAGAAAAGGATGATGTCAATCCACACGACATTCTGGTGAGATGGCCTAGCCGATCGGGTCATGATCGGACACCATGCCGCACATATGGTGGTGATTGTGCTGAAAATTGTAATTGAAATTGTGATTGTGGTTGATGTCTCGGATGAGACGGCCTAGCCGACCGGGTCGTGATCGGACTCCGTGCTAAAAGTATAGTAGTATTGGTGTTGTGAACAATGGTATATCGGTGCTAAAGATCTATCAACCAAACAAATATATAATATTATCTTCGTATCTTGAAAATTACTATGTTTTAATTTGGCTTTCGGATATCATTGATTGTTGATTGTGGTTTCCATGGATTTTCCTTTCTTACATTGGCATTTTATTTTGAAAGAGCACAGTTAGCTTTACATACTAGTACTATTCCATATGTACTAACATCCATTTTCCTGGGGTGCTGCATCTTCAATGGATGCAGGTGGTTCATCAGCAGGCAGCATTGGTCCTCGTTAGCAGTCACTCTCTATTCAGCAGGTTTTGATGAGCCCTACTCTATTTCGGGCCCGATGTCATTTGAATTATACATTGTGTTTTAAGATATAGTCGGGGCCTTGTTGCCGGCATTTCCATGTTACTCTTCTGTTGTACGTGAGGATCCGTAGACAGGTTGTGGGTGGTGTTTGATGTGGGGAATTGAAATAGAAATGTTAGAATTTAGCAAACATATTTTTCATTATATCTATAAACTTGTAATATTTTGGAAATTATGAGCGAAGCTGCTAATGGAAATAAAATGGGAGTTGTTAATAAAATCTTTTCAGTGTTTGATTAATGGAGTGCATCACCTCTTTATTCATGGATGAGTTTGGGTAGAAGAAAATCTAACAGGCTTGCTCGGCCAGGTTCACTCGGTTGAGCATCGATCGCTCTCCCCGAGTTCAGGGCGTGACACTTTACTGCTTTCTAGCTTAGATTAGATTTCGATGTAATAAGGCTAAATGCCATTAGTAACTTTATTATATCACTGACGATTTAGTAAAAGATTATTTTGGCTCACTTTCGCATTAGTGAAATGAAGCAAACGTTGGCACCAGTTTTTTCCAAGTCTATGTGTCGCTTAGGCCTACCTCAGGCACAATGAGGTCCCCAAATTAGGACGAGAATTATTGCATGACTTTGTGAAACATGTTTAAATATTGCGAACACTCTTTTATTCCACCTTACTAACTTGGTTACCTTTTGCTTTTTATTTCTTTCTTATTACTCCCATTCCCAAAGGTTGGTTCGTGCATACTGACATCGTCAGCATACCGCACTAGATCTAGAGGTCCTCCACCTAGCGACCCGAAAAGAAAAAGCAAGGGCAAAGGGAAAATGGATGATTTAAGTGGTATTCGGAAAGACAATGTTATTGTGGCGAAAAATGTTGAAACTTTAGATGGTAGAAGTACTCCGGTGCAGAACGAGTTGGTCTTACGTTTGGAGTAGAAACTCCTAGAACTACAGGGCGAGCTTGAGCAGGTCCGAAATCTGGCAAACCATCCCTTATTCTCAACCAGCAAAACCCGACTACCCAAAACCAACCACCACCACAAAACACACAAAACCAGAACCCACCACCCATGGCTCCAAATCCTTCCACACCACACCAGTATCATAATCCCGCATCTCCCTAGAATATTAACCCACCACCAATGCAAACCCCTCAACAACATCACCATCATCCAACTCAATACCCCGCAAACCACTACATATCACACTCCCCAAAATGCACCACAACCTACTTTCGATCCCCAAAACTCGACCAATGATCACCCATATACCCAAGTTCTAGGGAACTATCAAAGCAATCTGATATATGTAGAAACCTTACCCTATACCCCACAACAAACCCTATACATACCCGAATCGACTGAGAAGGACCTGCTCATTAGAAACATGGCGGAGGAACTCAAGAAGCTCACAGGGAGGGTCCGGAGTGTTGAAGGTGGGAAAGGCTTTGAAGGTCTGAATAACAAAGATCTGTGTATTCAGCCAGATGTGGAACTACCAGAGGGTTACAAACCTCCAAAGTTCGAAATATTCGATGGCACTGGTGATCCTAAGGTGCATCTAAGAACATATACCGACAAACTTGTAAGAGTGGGTAAAAATGAACAAACCCGCATAAAACTGTTCATGTAAAGCCTTACAAGAGATGCTTTGTCTTGGTATATCAGTCAAAACCCAAAAAAGTGGGCTAATTGGGTAAGTATGGCATCAGATTTCATGGATAGAGTCAAGTTCAACACGGAAAATGCGCCAGACGTTTTCTACATTCAAAACCTCAAGAAGAAGCTGAAAGAAACCTTCCGCGAGTATGCTACTCGTTGAAGATCAGAGGCCGCAAAGATAAGGCCAGCACTCAAAGAAGAACAAATGAACAAGTTCTTTGTTAGAGCACAAGATTTGTAATATTATGAACGGTTGATGGACATCTAAAATCACAAGTTCTCAGACATCATCAAGTTAGGGGAAAGAATAGAAGAAGGAATCAAGAGTGGGATGGTAACTAATTTCGAGGCACTGCAGGCCACGAATAAAGCTTTGCAATCAAGAGGTATTTCAAAGAATAAAGAAGTGGGTTCTGTGATGGTAGCCCAGAGCCCTAAGTCTCCCCTCACATACAGTTAACGCAATTGAAAATGATCGATGGTGGAGCAAGAAGATAGAAAGCATATTGATGTGGACGGGATATGAACCAGGCAAGGGTCTTGGCAAAAAGCTTCAGGGGATCACTAAACCCGTAGAACCACAGTATCATGGCATAATATACCGTGCAAGAGTATCAGGATTGGATATCGCCATGGCGCGCCCATTATTATTCACTGGAACAACCCATACCACATCTGCACCAGACATTCCGTCAAGCTTATATGATGTAGGGAACCGAAGAAGATGAGATTTTGGCCGGTATGAGGAAGCAATTTCTGGATGAGGAAGACATAGACTGCAGTGCAATTGTTGAGGAGGAGGAGGAAGACCTTACCATTCAGACAATGGAAGAAGGAGTTGTTCTCAAGAAGTAGACCACTGCACCATCCCGGGCCCGCCGAGTTCATGGGTAGCCTGGCAAATTAGCATGACTTGATTTCAAATTGTTTTAAGCATTTGAGACATTTTTAGTATTTTATTTTGAAATAATTACTCGAGCCATCGAGTCGCACTTGTTGACATCTTAAAGTTAAATTAATGCATTACTACTTTTCTTATTTATTATTTCTTTCTACATTCTTTTCAGCATAATTATCACATATCCTGATGAACTTATGATTGTGATATGTAATGAGACAACGCAACATAAGGACAATGATTCGGAAGATCTAAAGGATGATGTAATACCTGAGGAAATTGTCAAAGAAGTAGAGAATTTTGAAAACAAACCGAAGTCTAATTTGGAGGAAACTAAGGCCGTTAACTTAGGGAATTCTGAAATAGTCAAGGAAACTCGCATAAGCATCCATCTATCACCGACAGAAAAAGAAGAGTATATCAGGTTTCTAAACGAATATAGGATATATTCGCATGGTCCTACGACGATATGATTGGGTTGAGCACATCCATAGTAGCTCACAAGCTACCTACCAATCCCATGTGTCCACCGGTAAAACAGAAGCTCAGAAAATTCAAGCCGGATATGAGTTTGAAGATAAAAAAGGAGGTCACAAAATAAATTAAAGCCAAGGTTCTCCGAGTGGTCGAATACTCGACCCAGTTAGCCACCATCGTGCCGGTTCCAAAGAAAGATGGGAAAGTTAGAGTATGCGTCGATTACCGAAATCTGAACAGAGCAAGTCCTAAGGATGATTTTCCGTTGCCTAACATATACATACTTATTGACAATTGCGCCAAGCATGAACTCCAATCCTTTATGGATTGCTTCGCAAGATACCATCAGAATTTGATGATGAAGAGGATGCCGAAAAGACCTTTTTTTATCACACCGTGGGGGATATATTGTTACAAAATGATGTTGTTTGGTTTGAAGAACGCTGGGGCCACCTACATGAGGGTCGTGACAACTATCTTCCACGACATGATACACAAGGAAATAGAGGTGTACGTGGATGATGTTATCATCAAATCTAAAAGGAGTCCGGATCACATAGCAGACCTGAAGAAATTTTTCGACCGGCTTCGAAAATACAATTTGAAGTTGAACCCCGCAAAATATGCCTTCGGAGTCCCTGCCAGAATATTGTTAGGTAGGGGTAGGCATAAAATTCAAAAAATCGGACCGAACCGAATTAATTCGGTATTTCGGTATCGATTCTTTGGTTTTTTGATATTAATTCGGTACGAAATTTTCGGTTGTTCGGTACTTCGGTATGGATTTCGGTGTTTAAAATTTAATTTTTCGGTCTTTCGGTATACCGTAATACCAAAATATTTTCTATAACTATAACTATAACCCAACTGGTCAACCCAAGTTATCCAACCCTATAATACATAATCCAGTAACTATTAGTAATAAAAATAAGCCCAAGCTCAATTCAAGTCAGATACTATCAGGCATCAACTAGGTTAGAGTTCACTTCTCAATCTCACTTCTCAGTTCTTCTCCCCCTTAAAAATCTCTTGTTTCTAGCGCCCTCCTCGACGAGACAACAACTGCAATTGCATGCCTGCGAATCTGCGACTGCTTCAAGTCATCGAGACTTCGACGACGTCTCTCCTAACTCCTCTCCTTGGCAAGAATTCAATCTTTCAATACTCAACAGGTTCTCATTCCTCAATCTTCATCATTCCTCATACTGTAATGATAGGTCTTAAAAAAATTAATTTAGGAAGTAGAAACTTAATTTAACTCTTTAGTTAGGAAGAGTAATTAATTTTCCAGTTGTTTATTTATTTTAACAAAATTGTTGCTAAGAGGCTGTAATTTTACCGGTAATTTTGTGTGCTCTTTGTTTAATTTTTAGGGTCTGAAGTAGAATGATATTTCCTTTTTTATTAAAATCAATGAATAAGGATTCATATTGTTGACCTTGAGATTTTCTCCTTCTTTATTCTCCTGTGTTGCCTAAGAACATACAAAAGCACTCATAACATGGAATATGTACTTGAAAGATTATAATCTGCTTTAACAGATATGTTGGCATTCAGGTGAATCGAGCTATTAAGCTTGAATTCATTTCTTAACAACCTTGTATTTTTCTTAAATAACTTCTTGCATCAAACAGAAGTTATAGAATATCAATCAACTAACTTTGTTTGATTTCATGATCAATTCACTACTTTTTTGTCTACAAAGACTTGGTACGATATCGAAATTGTACCGAAGACGCACCGAACCAAATAAGAAAATACAGAATCATACCGAACTATTTCGGTACAGTATTTAGTATACATAATTGATATACCGAATACCGAAGTACTGAACCATAATTTATAAATACCGTATCAAAGTACCGAATGCCCACCCCTATTGTTAGATTTCATCGTCGGCCGCTGAGGTATTGAGCTAGACCCATCAAAAATCAAAGTTATCCAGGACTTGCCACCGCCAACGAATAAGAAAGATGTGATGAGTTTTCTCGAGCGCTTCAATTATATCAGCCATTTTATAGCACAATCAATGGTGATATGTGAGCCAATTTTCAAAATGGTGAAGAGAGATATTGCAACAAGCTGGACAGAAGAATGCTAGAAAGTCGTCAACAAAATCAAGGAGTATTTATCTAAATCACCCGTGTTGGTCCCACTAGAACCAGGGAGACCTTTGCTACTTTATCTGTTTGTGTTGGATGGGGCCTTATGTTGCGTTCTAGAAAAACATGATGAAACTGGGAGGAAGGAGCAGGCGATATATTATCTGAGCAAGAAGTTCACGCCTTACAAAGCCAGGTACTCTTTGTTGAAATGCACCTATTGTGCTTTGACGTGGATAGCTCAGAAGTTGAGACACTATTTCTGTGAGTACACTACATATCTCATATCAAGGATAGATCTGCTAAAATACATCTTTCAGAAGCCCATGCATACTCGTAAGTTAGCAACGTGGAAGATATTGCTGAGTGAGTTTGATATCATCTATATAACTCAGAAGGCAGCCAAAGGGCAAGCATTGGCTGATCATTTGGCAAAACATCCCGTCGACGGAGAATACGACCACTGAAGACGTATTTACTCAACAAAGAGGTATCATTTGTAGGAGAGGATATTACCGAAGCATACGACGGTTGGAGGATGTTCTTCGACGAAGCAGCAAACTTCAAGGGAGTAGGCATCGGAGCTATCTTAGTATCAGAAACCGGTCAACATTACCGGGTATCTGCAAAACTCAAGTTCTCATGCACCAATAATATGGCAGAATACGAGACCTGTATTTCGGGACTCAGGTTAGTCGTCGACATAAACATTCAGGAGCTGCTGGTAATCAGAGATTCAATTTATTAGTGCACCAGGTTCTAGGAGAATGGGATACTAAGAACACCAAAATATTATCGTACTTGCATTGTGTACAGGAGTTGGTCAAGATGTTCACAAAAATAGAGTTCAAACATGTTCCAAGGATTCAGAATGAGTTTGCAGATGCATTAGCCACCTTGTCTTCCATGATAAACCATCCAGACAAGAATTTTATCGATCTTATCCCAATAGGAATTCATAAGCAGCCAACTTATTGTGCTCATGTTGAAGAAGAGTTTGACGGAAATCTGTGGTTCCATGACATCAAAGAATACTTGGAAAAGTGAGAATATCCAGAGAATGCTACACACACTCAGAAGCGCACGCTCCAAAGATTGGCCAATCATTTCTTTCAAAGCGAAGGGATTCTGTATAGAAGAACTCCTGACTTAAGATTACTGCGATGTGTCGATGCCAAGGAGGCATCTAGATTGCTCGAAGAAATACATGTTGGAACCTGCGGACCCCACATGAACGATTTTGTTTTGGCCAAGAAGATATTAAGAGCAGGGTATTTTTGGATGAATATGGAAACAAACTGCATCAAATATGTTCAAAAGTGTCATCAATGCCAGATACATGCAGATATGATATGAGTACCGCCCAACGAGCTCAATGCAACGAGTTCACCCTGGCCTTTCACTACTTGGGGCATGGATATCATCGGACCAATCGAACCCGCTGCTTTAAATGGACACAGGTTCATTTTTGTGGCCATAGACTACTTCACAAAATAGGTTGAAGTCGTATCCTATAAGGTTGTGACTAAGAAGGTCATAGCGGATTTTGTCTGGGATCGCATTGTTTGTCGATTTGGAGTACCTGGGTCAATCATTACTGACAATGCCGCCAATCTCAACAGTGACTTGATGAAAGCTATGTGTGAAACATTCAAGATCAAGAATCAGAACTCTACAACATACAGGCCGCAAATGAACGGAGCCGTAGAAGCTGCCAACAAGAATATCAAGAAGATATTAAGGAAAATGGTGGACAACTACAAGCAATGGCACGAAAAACTACCATTTGCTTTACTCGGGTATCGAACCACAGTTCGTACACCAACTTGGGCAACTCTCTGTCTATTGGTTTACGGTACTGAAGTCATTATTCCCGCCGAAGTGGATCCCCCTTCCTTAAGAATAATACAAGAAGCCGAGCTCAACGACGCAGAATGGGTATGGAACCGGTATGAACAACTAGCTCTTATTGATGGTAAAATAATGAACGCAGTGTATCATGGGCAACTCTACCAGAACAGAATGGAAAGAGCTTTCAACAAAAAGGTTAGGTTAAGGCAATTCACACCGAGGCAATTGGTACCGAAACGGATCTTCCCATATTAGGATGAAGCAAAGGGGAAATTCTCACCCAATTGGAAAGGCCCTTAGATGGTTCACCGAGTACTGACAGGAGGAGAACTCATACTCGCAGAGATGGATGGAGAGATATAGACAAAACCTATCAATTCAGACGCAGTCAAGAGATATTATGTTTAAGATTATGTTTGCACTTTCTGTTTGATGTAATCTGAACTACGCTCGACCTGATTACCGTTTAAGAGGGGATACGTAAGCAGCCATGTGGATTCGGTCACATCATAATAAGATCTTTATTCCCCCTATGGTCAGAACCTGGGGCAAAATCTCGAGTTTGCCCTATCTCATCATGTTTAAAATCTCCAAGGAATGTATCACCAGAAGAATGCATTTAAACTGGGGCAGCATTTTGAGGAGGATCCTCAAAATTCCGAGTCAAAGAGGTTGCAATGTCTCAAAGGCGTGTCACAGTCATCGATTCAACAAATTATTCGCTCTCATGCATCATCACATATTTCAAACAACTACATTTTTATATATAAACCATTTATCACAAATGCATGTTTTTCGAAAATTTCATTCTATAGTAGCCAGACATTACCTAGGGAAACTCAAACGGGAGCTCAAGACAGGAATGAAGGCAAAGCAAGGAATCGAGAGCACGAACCAACCTTTCCCCTCCAAACTCACAATTTTCCTTTAGATACAGGCACAATGGATATAACAAGAAAATCCGCAAATTATATACACACAACAATATCACTATCTTTACACCGACAAAAGTCTCCAAATGCAAACTCATCAAGATAAGAAATACTTTGCCCTTTCGCATTCAATCATTATTCTTCCTGCATAGGGTTAAGCACTGCCTCATCACCGCATAAGGCTAAACACTGCCTTTCTTGCATGAGACTAAGCATTGTATCCATTATTGCATAAGGTGAAGCATTGCCTTCCCTTGCATGAGACTAAGTATTGTCTTCATCATTGCATAAAGCTAAGTATTGCCTTCCCTTGCATGAGACTAAGCATTGTCTCCATTCTTTGCAAGAGACTAAGCACTATCTCCATTATTACATAAGGCTAAGCACTGCCTTTCTTTGCATGATACTAAGCATTGTCTCCATTCCTTGCACGAGTCCAAGCATTGCCTCCATTATTGCATAAGGCTAAGCACTCCCTTTCCTTGCAAGAGACTAAGCACTGTCTCCATTCCTGGCATAAGGCTAAACGTTGCCTTTCTTTGCATAGGGCTAAGCACTGCCCTCATTTCATTGCATGAGACTAAACATTATCTCCATTATTGCACAAGGCTAAACATTGCCTCCATCATTGGATAAGGCTAAACGCAGCCTTTCTTTGCATCGAGCTAAGCATTACCCTCATCGCGTACAAGACTAAGCCTTGTCTCGTCTCGTTCTCGCATATGACTAAGCATTACTTGTTTCCTCTATCAAACAATCGATATCACTGCATATTTGCATTTCATGGGCTGAAACAGTGCCACATTGTCCGAAGGCGTCATAGTCCAAAGACACCATCCTCATAGCCTGAAGACACCATGTCATGGCCTGAGGATCTCTCAAAACTGCATATCATTATTCAAAGGCGTCATAGTCTAGAGGCAACATCCTCATGGACCGAGGATACCATTTCATGCTCTGCGAATTCCTTATCATACGCTTCATGGCCCAGGACATCATCCTTATCGTCCAAAGATAACTCTCATGGTCCGAAGGGAATTTGCATCATGTTTAAATTTTCGCAATAATCCATATATATTTGTCTGCATCATGTTTTAAGTTTTGCAGGTAACTCGGAAGGTAACCGTTCTACAAACAATAGCAATTCTCGCTCTGGTTTCTATTCACAACATTCACATCATTTAATCACCTCAAACGTAACTGATGATCAGTAGTTGATTATCGTTTGTTCAATAACTGTTCAAATATCTACCTTGTACATTTGTGACGTTCAATTTGCATTCATAACCCCACCTGAAATTATTTGTTACTCATGATACAATCGCACTCAAAAGATCTTTTTTCGAAACACACGACCAATCTTATAACAATTCCATCAGTTTCGTTCGTCATTAGATCCAGAACTACACACGACCTGGTTCCCGTAACACTAGGGATATATAGGCAACTCAAGAACCAGGGTACAACCCCCATCGTTTTCAAAAACACATCACTCCTCACTCACTTCGGAAACAATTGATCATCATTTTCTTTACCCGATAATAATTTCATCATTTTCGGGTAAAGAGGGATAGTTGTTGATACCCAATTTTGCACTCATATTTTCTATATGATTTTAAAATATCATTCATGCATCATCACCAATATTTTTTATAATGTTTCATAATTTTTTGAAGCTTTAAAATTGATTTTCTTGGATTTAAATTACTTGAATATGTATTGATTACCCTTTAAATTATTTTGTGGTGACTTAATCATCCGGATTTAGTATTTGCATCCACACAGATGTCTCATAATATTTTACTTTGTTTTTATATAATTATATTTGTATTTTTAAAGCTATTTTATATAATTTTGCAATAATAGCCTATATTCTACACATAATTCTATTTATTATATTATTTATATCAAAATAGTTTTTCTTATATTTTTATAATGTTAAGTTGTTATTTTACTACACGGATAGTATTTTTATTATTGATTAATCATTTTATAATTTATTCTCAATGAATTTCGTGTATTTAAATTGTAGCCCAATTTTGAGCCAATTTTCGGACCAAATTAATGGCCCAAACACCCCAAACTTTAGCCCAATATGCCCTGGCCCAATCCAAACGACCATGTGACCAACCCGGTCGCAAACCGTTGCATTTGACCCGCTCCGTTTCTTAGCCAATCTTGGCCGTTGATCTTCAATGTTCAACGGCCCATAATAAATCTCCATCTTTCCTTATATCCCCACAATCGAACCCTAGAGAGAATTATCCTAAACCGGCCACCTTTGCATTCTCTCATCTCTAAACCCTAGCCGCCTCCTCCCAAATCCCCTCAAAAACCGGCTAAATCATGAAATTCTTTCACGGTTTGCTTACCTTATTTGCACTATCTCATTATCATTCATACACTCATGGTGTTATTTAGTACTTGCCCAATTTTTGGCAAGTATTACCTCTCTGAATCAATTGTGACCATCATTAACCTACAAGATTCAGACGAAAATCCGAATGTATACGCTCTCAACAGGGTCGTATGGGTCCGATTCACCGAGATTCTTGGCTAATTTTGACCATTTGTCAAACAAGGGTTTGTCCGATTTTTTACCGATTTTGATTCGAAATAGGCTATGCATGTGACTTTCCTTTGTTCCTGCTTAAACTTGATTGATTTTCTTTCCTTATTTGTGTTTGATTAATTGTTTTTCACGTTTGCTTGTTCGATTTCTACCACTATATAACCCCTCCCCAATTTCCCCTTTAGAGAGACTGGAATGACCTTAAGAACTATTCTCTCACTCTCACTTATTCTATACTATTCTGAAATTGAGCTCTTGGCCGGCTGAAATTCAAGGCCACCAGATTTTATTCACCTTCCTCCAGTGCAAGCATTGCTTGGGGTCCATTTCGAGACTCCTGTGAACTCTGAAGCACTAGGGAGTTGGGGTTCTACTGGTCATCAATAACCATAGTTATTCTTGAGATTTTTGAGTTCTTCATCCTTTGTTTAGTTTGTTTGCAACTGGTTAGTGCCCTATACTCTCGTAGTTTTATTACTTTCTGATTGTGCGCATTTCTCTGGGTGTTTTATATCATGCTATCTCAAACTTGCTCTAATTTTGACTTTTACTAAGTGATAGATGATGTTACTAGGATTGCAACTAAACCTGATTAATGTTCATCGAATGTTGGGAAGCTAAGTCTGCCTAAAAGTATTTTTCTTCTTGTCAAATCCCCTACCCATCACCTGTTGTCCAGCTGCAACTATGGGATGACATTACATGAATACTTAGCCTGGCACGCTTTTCCTTGACTTTTTTGGCCTCAATGCTTGACTATTGTAGATAGCCAAGTTGTTTGAATGTTTGTCTCCATGTTTAAGCTTAATTGACTATTCAAGACTATTGTTGTTTTGATTGGAACTCTTCTAGGAAATCAATACCTACCTAGGACCTATGTCAAATCTTCTATGTATACCTGTTATTCCCTGAAACCAATTTGTGATCATATGAACTATATGTGCTAATGTTGTTGCAATGCCAAAATAAACTCATTTTTTGCTTTGATATTTTGCGCTCACCTATTGTTTGAGACTCCTACGATGAATTTCAATCCCTGTCTTGTTTACTCTTCTTTATACGATGCCTACTTACTTGACCTTCCTGAAAATCAGCCTCCTCTCATCTAAATGCTCACTTATTGATAAACTGAGTTTGTTTGCTTGTCCCATATGTTAAGCTCTGCAAATTAGCTACTCTCATTAGGTTCTTGTGTTGAAGTTTCCATGTTAAGTCTATATTTCATTAATCTCGCCCATGACACTGTTAGAATTCCATGTTCTAACCCCTGCTTAAGGCTCCTTAGGATGGTTTTGACCAAGCTTTGTTCTAGAACTTTATTTGAAATAGCCATGTTGCTCTTAAACTCTGTTTCTGGAGTTACAACTACAAACCTCACCGCATATGTGTTTATATGACCCTATCTATAAGTCTTGGTTAGAGGTGTTTGTTGGTCACAACTTAAGGACTGAGTATTTTAATTTTTAGAGCTATTCAATTAACTATGTATGTAGTGTCATCTGTATAGCCAAGCTTAGCATACTTTGGGTAAGAAATTATTCGTCTGGGCTTGGTATGCTGGGCCTGCTTTGGTATTGGAAGTCTGAAGAACACTGTTTGCACTTGGAGTCTGGACTTACAGTTTGCATAGAATTCTAAACCTATCTTGAAGGCCCAATTGTTATGGGGTCATTGCCTATTCATATTTGTACATGTAATTATTCAATAGGGCCTGTAATAATTTGTAACAAACGATGGGGATATTAGTAAAAAGGACTAGAGTACTCTAATATTTGCATGAATGGGTAGAAAACATGCTTATAGGATCTATGTGTTCTATTTGCCATTACGTCTAGCATTCCTATTTGTGCACACTAATAGGAACCATGTATATAGGAATCGCACACACTGCACCTAACCTGTCTAATACTCGTATACTATTTCAAGCATGTTAGTAATCGCTATACTTGATTTCATGTCTACAACTGTGCACTCTTATACATCATGCCTATAGGAATCAAACGCCTTGATTAATTATTAGACAGCATGCCTATAGGATCTGATAATACATATCTTCAATACTTTGCTCATCTAAATATCATGACCATAGGAATTTTCTTTATTAATGAACTACTTTATGTTGTTCTCATTACACTGCCCCGCCTAGATGACATGTCTATAGGGATAAAGTGATATAAAAACCAAGTCCAATTTTCAAATTGTTATAAATCATGTCTATATTATATTATCACTCGTCTAGAAAGCATGTCTATAAATCAACGTTGCTAATTTTGAGATTTCAAATAGTTTTACTGTCTCATTGTTTGAACAGTTCAGAAATCATACCTATAGGAGTTTTTAAATTCCTGTAATCTGCGAATTCATTAGTGAGAAACAACAATGTTGTTTGCATAATACTAGAATTCAGAATCACCTAGAAACCATGCCTATAGGACTCTAAGTTTCGATTCTGAAACTATGTACTGCCTAAACTGCCCGCGTGCATTTGTTGTTTATGTGTGGAGGATAATTTGGCCTTTAATTGTGTTTATGTAAAGTCCTATCTTTTTTTAATATCGCTTAATATTATCATTTTGAGCAACCTAGGTGAAGTCTAGAACCATCCAAACAGTAGGTCCAAAGCCTCCTGGACTATAGGTATGGGACGAGTAGTGCACGCATAGGATACGATTTAGAATTGAATAAGAGTTCCTTTAAGTAACAACGTCAACATAGTAATTGGGCAGCAGGAGATAATATTTTGTGCCCGCTAAATAATATGAGCAACCCCTACCTTAAGGGAGTTGTGAAGTATTATTTATATTGCACGGGGTGATCCTTTAGGATAAAAAACTTAGGACCCCTCCCCTTTTCTTTATATACTGGCTATTTACACTTAGTCATTTAATATAGACCAATGTAATTATATCCTTGTAATCATTAAGATTCGTACCGATTCTCATGTGTTATAGTAAGACTCTTCGACTTCTATATTTCCCTTTGTCTATTTGATCACCTAGCATAATCACATAATCCACATGGTTTAAAGTTTGGTCGGGACTCATAGGTGTGGACTTCGAAGAATGCCTAACACCTTCTTTGAAGTAACTTGAGTCCTTACCCAATCTTTGGTGACACGGACTAGTCAAACAGAGTTATTCGCAAATAGGTGCCCTAACACACCTTAAAAAATTGTTAGGTGGCGACTCTTCTTTTTTAATACCTTCCTTAAAAGAGTTGTCACATGTTAAAACCCATATTCGCAAGAAAACGGGGTGCGACAAGGATTTTAGATATTTAGAGTATGCTGACACTATTTTCAGGCAGCCCAAGGATGGTCTATATTGTGGTAGGAGTGTTGGGTATTGAAATGTGGAATCGGCTTGAGGTCCGTTGGTAGGTCTAATGTGAATGTGTGCTCTACATCAGTACGGATGTTTTCATTCAGCATAGCATTACTTATGGAGGAATATTTGGGCATTGAATGTTATTTATGTCATCAGCTATTCTACGTAATACTCTATTTATGTCATGTGGGTTGTGATACGGCTTGATTATTTGCATATGTATTGTGATCTCGTGTAGCTTGTGGTGTTATATGAGCAAAATGGCTCTCGAGATGCAGGTCATTTATTGCACTTTAGTCATGCTTGGCATTTTGTAGCGCATGGCTCTATCTGTCTCCCCAAGGTTGTGTTTATGCACTTGGCGTGCTTGTGGTCGATATTCAGACATTTCGTGGGTATGAGTATTTTGGCTCGGTAGGTATTTCCTTATCCATTATTATGTGTGGATCGGCTGGCACGCCGCCATAGGTATCATGTTTGGATCGGGTTGTATGCCGCAACGGTATCATGTGTGGATCATGTTGCATGCTGCAACAGTGAGATGTTGAGTATGGTTCCTTATACTTATTTTGTGTGCCTTGTTTCTCATCTATGATATAGGTTCATAGCATCTGTTTGGCCGTTTTATTTGTTACGTTGGCTGGATAGTTCTTTACCCGAGTTCGTTTTTTCCTTAATTGGTCATATTCGAGTTGTGGCTTGTTGACGCATTGATGTTGTCGTATGAGATTTTAGGTGGTTTTTGATGTGGCTTGTTGGTCGAGCAGCTTGTAATGGGTGAGGCGAGTTTGTCAGGCCTGAAATCAATGCAATCATATAAGGTATATTAGAGGGAAAATGTCACTATTTAGTTCAGAATGAGGTAAGGGTTCTTGTTAAGCAGAGGAATTCCATGAATTATTGATTTGGCAGGTGGTTATGAGTTTCTACACATCTTTTTCATCATTGCAGCATTGCGAGGGTTGGAACCAGACTTATACGTGTTATGGTATATACTACGGTCATCAGATTCATGAATTTGCAGTTATTGTGGTTGGAGGATGTTATATTAGGCATACGAATTATGCGGTGCAATGTGTGATTACAGCATAGGTGGATGATCATGTTTTAGGTTCACCGTGTTGAGATTGATATATGTTCGTATGTTAGAATCAAGTCTCATAGATAATTTTAGATGTTGAAATTTGGTTCTAAGGCTTGTGGGCTAAGGTAGGATGAAGGATCTTCAGTCTGGCTCATGTTAATGTGCTCACATGGGTAGTGGTGGCACGGGTAGGTGTACGAGGTGTTAATCAGCGATTATGGGTACCTCCGAAACAGTTCTTGGCACGTTCGAGGAGGAACGTATGTTTAAGTGGGGGAGAATGTAATGACCCGATCGGTCATTTTGAGCTCTAGCACGTCGTTCGATAGTTTGAGGCCTTGATTAGCTTCACTTCATGTTTTATGACTTGTACATATGGTCGGAATTAAATTTCAGGAAGTTCAGAGTTGATTCGGAAGAAAAGATTTTAATTCGGAATCTTTAAGTTGGAAGAGTTGACCAAGGTTTGACTTTTGAGTAAACGACCTTGAAATCGAGATTTGAAGGTTTCAATAGGTTCGTATGATGATTTTAGACTTGGGCGTATGTTCGGGTTGAGTATCAGGTGGTCAGGGAGCATTTCGGCGCTTATTGTGGAAAATTGGCATTTTGAAGGTTTTGGAATTTTCTAAGTTTGATTTGAAGTGGACTTTGATGTTATCGATGTCCATTTGGGATTTTGAGTCTTAGACTAGGTTTGTATCTTGATTCTTGTACGTAAAGTTTGGCGTCATTCCGGAATGTTTAGATATGATTCAGACGCGTTCGTCGAAATTTGGATGTTTGAAAGTTAAAAGAAGAATTTGATCGTCGATTCGTGGTTTTGATATTATTCGTGGCATTTTGAGATTTTGGATAAGTTTAGATAAGGTATTGGAATTAGTTGGAAAAATTGTATGGGGTCCCAGGGGCCTCGGGTGTGTTTCGGATGGGCTACGGGTCCTTTCGCCATGTTTGAGCTGTTGTTTCTAAGGTCTAGTATGTCCTTCTTCGAGATCACGAAGATAGGGTCGTGTTCGCAAAGGTCTGTTGGGTGACTGGCCATTTGTTAATTACGTTCATGAATAGGGTCATGTGTTCGCGAAGCCATGGGGGAGGCATTTCTTCTCGATTGCAATGGTGATTACCCGATCGCGTAGAAGGGTAGGCAGGAAATAGACACCAGGAAGTTGTATTGCGCGTTGGCGAGCGTGGTGTCGCGTTCGCAGAGGGACGGTGGAGTTGTTCGTCGCGTTTGCGACCGGTGTACCGCGTTCGCAAAGAGAGAATTTGGCAGTTGGGGAGTTTGGTCTTCGCGAACGCGAAGGTTTTCCCGCGATCGCGAAGAAGGGTCGTCTGTGCAGAGTTGTTTAAATTCGGGAGTTGGCTCACTTTTCTCTCATTTTCACCTAGGTGGCCGAATTCAGGGAGCTATTTTGAGGATATTTTCATCAAGCAATACAAGGTAAGTGATTCCCACTTGTTGTAAGTTGAATACATGAGTTATATATGAATTTAAACATGTAAATTTGTAACAATTATGGAATTTTGGAAGAAAACCTAGAATTTGACATTTTTGGATTTTGACCACGAAATTGACATGGAATTGGGAATAAATCATATTTTTGAGTTCGTGGTGTTGTGGGTAATGATTATATTCAAAAAAATTCGAAAGTCGGGTACGTGGGCCCGAGGGTTGACTTTGTTGACTTTTCGAGTGAAGTTGAGAATTGATATAAATTGATTAATTATGAGTGCTGAAGTATAGTTTTATTGGTTTGCATGTTGTTTGACTACTTTCAGATTGATGGATATCGGTTTGAGGTATTAGAAAGGCGTTGGAGCCGGTAGGGAACTTCATAGTGAAGTAAGTCTCATGTTATGTGAGTCTCCTGTTAAATTGTTATGTGATGCTAGTGTGGGTGCTACATACGCACGAGGTGAAAAGAGTCCGTACGTAGCTAACAGTATATTTTCGGGTAGACTTAAGACTTTATCATGTAATATTTGACTTAGTTGAACTCAATTTGTTAGCTTAATTACTTGAACATATAACTGAAATTAATTGGGAATATGTTAGGCCGAGCTTTATCACATTGAGTTGTTTGACGAGATATTTGATAGACTGTAAAAATCATGTTTACTTTATGCTAGTCATATTTACTTTATGCTCTTGTACTTGTGTTGCAAACACATGACCCGTAATTCGATAAGTTTTTTCCTTTCATCTGGATCGAGTCGAACGCCTCGACAGTATATTGAGATGCATCTCTAGTTCGCACCAGTCGACCCTCGGCAGTGTACACACCACTATGGATCAGGCCGTACGACCTCGGCATAATCGTACGTGATACCGTTAGGAGTCCGAATATTCATGAGATTTTCCTTTGATTGAAACCTGACTTTTATATGATATTCCTCATCCGTTTGAGATTGCATATAATATTTCTGATATGTGGAGATAGCATATGAGATCCGAGAGATTTATATCCTCAAAAGAAATGTTGGAGAATTATGTGAGTTACAGTTTTTACCTCATGGTTGTTGTTGTGATTCATATCCGTTTATAATTTATTATATTATTTTATTGAATCACTAGTAAGTGTCGATGTCGCCCCTCGTCACTACTTCTCCGAGGTTAGGCTAGATACTTACTGGGTACGCGTTGATTTACATACTCATGCTACACTTCTGCACTAAAGTACAGGATTTGACGGGTTCATTTGGTGGTCATCTTGGCGCGTAGGCGCATCTGCTAAGGAAACTTTATGTTCAGCTGTATTCCAGGCTACGTGTCGCAACCCACATAGTCTCCATCATATTTATTTACTTTATCCTGTCTAATTTACATTCCAGACAGATATTGTATTATTATTATACTCCTTAGTAAATGTTTATGCACTTGTAACACTGAGTTTTGTGACATTCTAGTGATGTTAATGATTTTGCTTTAATATTGTCACCTTTTAATTTATGTCTTACTAAAATTGTATGCACTTATGATTTCAAAAAGTAAAAAAATAAACAATTATTTAGATGGTTCACCGCAGACTTGCCTAACGGCGATGTTAGGTATCATCACGACATATAATGGATTTTGGATCGTGACAAATACAATTAAAATTTAACCAATACTCCTATTTCTTCTATTTGGAGGAATAGGTTAATAACTGAAAATAAACAACTATATGATGTTTTTCAAGAAAATAGAATGTTCAACAACTACTCTATCCTATTACTATATTAGTACGCACCAAACTTTTAACCCATGCCCACTAAGTAGACTTCATTGCCTCATTAAAGATACTTGGATTACTCCTAGACACACGTAGGGGACGACGTAGCGCATCATAAAGGTAGAAGTTTAAATATGAGTACGATCAAACACATAAAGGTAGAAGTTTAAATATGAGTTCGATCAAACAGAATAATTTTTGTTCAAATAATAATTTGTATTTAAAAAAAATTAGAAATGTATATACATATAAAAATTGAAATTAGAGTCTTGTGTAATTGGTAAAGTTGTTACCAGGTGAGCAGGAGGTCACGGTTCAAGCCGTGAAAATAGTCTCTTGCAGAAGTGCATGGGAAGGCTGCGTACAATAGACTTTTGTGCTCCGACCTTTTCCCGAACCCCGCGCATAACAAAAACTTAATGTACTGAATTACCCATATACATATAAAAATTAGAAGCTAATTATTAATTATTAACACTTAAAATCATCCTTTTATCTCAATTATTTAACGCAAAAACCTACTATTTCGCACTTGTACATTTCATCGTTTTTGTCTCTACTGCACCCGTCACATTAATGGAACTGTTTCTCTTTGGTGCTTTTCCAACACACGTAAAAGACAAAAATTATTTATACAGTTTTACATCAAATTACTTACTATTTCAATTTTTAACAGTTACAAATTAAAATGAAAATATTTATAGCCTTGACCAAACTTCTAGAAGAATGCTTTTTCTTTCAAAGTTAGGGGTATTTGGCCAAGATTTTGTGAGAAAAAAAAGTATTTTTGAGGAAAAGTAGAAAAAAATAATTTCTCTTCAAAATTATTTTTTTGAGAAAAATACACTTAGAAGTAATTTTTAAAAGTTTGGTCAAACACTAATTGCCGCTTAAAATTACTTTTCAAATTAATAAACCGAACATAAAATGCTTCTACTAAAAATACTTTTGAAAAAAAGACTTTTGTACAAGAAAAAGTTGATTTTTGTAACTTAGTCAAATGGGCTATTAATCATATATATATATATATATATTTATTAAATTTGATAGTCACTAGACACCTACCCGTTAAACAATAGCGGTCCCCTCTCTTCAATTTTCCAGTTGATATACTCTTCTCTCCCTCTATTTATTATTACTACCACTAAATACCAAATAGATTGAATCTGTTTCAACAATGGCTTCCATCATTGAATCTGCTTGGACGGTACTCTTCTCTCTTCTTTTTACATCAATTTTCACCTGATTACCCTATTTTTTTTCTTTTTAATATTCCCGAAGCTTCGAATTTGTTCCTTTTTTTCCTTCTAGAAGGTTCGAATTTGTTCTAGAACTACATTCTGCGTTTTTGCTTCAATGCGGCTGTTCTATTTGGTTCGATGCATGTGGAACAGTACATTTATGAGCAGAATGGGCGCATCATTGTTTGCTTGTATCATTAGCATTTAGCATTCATGTGTAGTAGTAATAATGAACAAATGTGTTTGACTTTGACTTTGACTGGAATATGAATTTCTGGCATTTTGATAATTTCATTGCTCCATGCATTATGTGATTGTTAAATTATGGGACTCTCTGTTTCATATAGCCGACATCAAGTTTGTGAAGTAGTGGGCAGAGTTAACTACCTGTGCTGGTGGGAGAATTAGTCGAAGGTTTGTGCAAGCTGGGTCGGACACCACCATCATAAAAAATAACAAAAAAAGTTTGTGATATAGTTAATTTATTGATCTACTGTCCTACTGGAGCTGATTATTGAAGTAAATAACTAAAATTTAGATATGCTGTGGAAAATCTGGTGATTTCTGTTGTTTTGTGAAGTTACTGATCAGGTGTATTTGGCATGATGGAAAATATTTTCTGGGAAATGTCTTTCAGAAATTAATCATTTTATGATGTATGGTTGTTAGAATATATTTTTTTCAAGGAAAATATTTCCACCGAATGGGGAAAATAACTTGCCTCACTTTTGTACAGAAGTCATTTCAACATACACTTTGATAATATTGTCAATCTTTATTACTAAATTTTATTATTCAAAAACCACTATCCTATTTTTTAACATATTTATCAATATTTAACAAAAACAAAATTCTGGAAAATATTTTCTAATCTCCAATCAAATGCAAAATACACTTTTCAGGAAAAAAAAAATTTATTAAATATTGATAATTATGTTAAAAAGTTGGATAAACATTTTTCAAAAAAATAAGTCATTTTTTGGAAAACATTTTTCAGATAATTTTTTCCATCTATCAAATACTTGAGTTCTTGTTTTCTTGTATGTATTGGTAACGTTAAGACCAAATTTGTATGAACCTCAACTAATCCATGGGGCAGCCTATCTAGCCTGGAAGCAGGTTGCCAAGGTATTCATGCTCACCAAGGTTGGAGCAAATGGGCTCACACCTAGTGTATAGCCGGGATTTGAAGCTGAAATTTCCAGGTTGCTGCGTGCTTTACCATTAGGCCGTCCCACCGGCGACAAGATTTTATGAGTTTCTTGTCTTTGTATTCTTTCCAATAATTTTATTCTTTCTGTTGCTATGGAATATTTTCCTCTCAAAAAAGAAATATCCAATAGAAGGAGGAGGACATAGGCAATAAGGTAAAAGCATTGAGTTTGTATGGGAGAAAGCAAGATCTTTTGATCTGCATCAGGGGATGGTTGACACACTCTTGGACTAGTAGCGGACATAATCACTATCTAAACATGGTGGAATGTGATGGAAATGGAGTTTGTATAGCACACATGAGAGATTTATTAGCAGCCAAGTTTGAAGTAGGTGGAGCTCAAATGATGATAAGTTTGTAATTATGTAGTTGTAGCGGGTTTGGAAACAAGATTAGGAGTGGGAGCAAAAGCTGGTTGTTAGCATGGTATCATTGAAACCAACGGTGTACGCATGATTTTTCATTAGCAGTGTCAATATTTGAAGAATTGAACAAATGAATAAAATTAGTATAATGACAAATGGTGTCATTTTTTTATATTGATACCCAATATTTTTATTTTGCTTATTATTTACATACACATATAGTAAACATATTTGATATTTGACAAAGTGATGTGTCCTGAGATACCGATTGGGGACAAGGTATATCCGCCCCTGATTGAAAAATAACTTAGGCAATTGGAAACAATGTAGCCATCTCAGGTTTGGAAGTTTTTAACATGCATTTTGCACTCAGGAAAGTCCAAACCAATCTTTTCACATAAACTTTGGACTGATGTCTTAGATTGATAGTCCCAAAAATTGAAGGTTGATTCCTTCTTTGGTGTTCAAACCCCATCTATGAGCTGCCTTGAGAGAGAGAGAGAGAGAGAGAGAGAGAGGTTCAATCTCAAATCTCATGCTCAATGAATTTTTCTAGAAAATGCAGGTTCGAAGTGCACGAAAGAAAAAAGCAGGGGTGAAGCCACGGCTCATTACACTACAATATTTCAAGCTTGTTGTCATTCACCACTTCTCCATAGTATAATGTTTGAGGCTAACGTAGCCTAACATGACAAAACACATCCTAAATGTGAACATATTTTTCTTTGTTCAATCAAGGTTGCACTATGGCTCTTGTGTGCTTCCAATTTAAAATCTACTCGGTTATGTGGACTGACTAGTCCTACCAGTGCACTCATTCTTAATTAGAGTAATGAGGTACTAGTTACCTGTTTAATAGCCTTTTGATTTCTTCATTCTTTTTCAGTATCTTATTACAAATTTCAGCGATTTCCAATTGACTTGTCTTGGAGGTTTCGTTCTTCATGAGAGTGTCTTCTTCTTGTCTGGACTCCCGTTCCTTCTTTTTGAAAGGGCAGGGTGGTTTGGAAAGTACAAAATTCAGGTATTACTTTTTGACTCTTGTAATGGAATGATGTTTCTTGATTAAACGTTCCCACACTGTAATTATATTCAACTTAAGACTGGTGCTCGAATTCAATTTTGGTTTGCATTTGGAGAACAGTTTCTGGGAAAAGCTTTGTGAAAATTTTGCAAAAGCATTTGTATTTGGCACAAATACTTGGATAAAATCTGGTTATGATGTTTCGCTTTCGTAGTAGTTCATTCTGTCGTTATTCGGATGAATTTTCATTTTTTTTGCATTCTTGACCTCTTTTGGTGCAGAAGAAGAATAACAGCCCGGCAGCTCAGGAGAAATGTATCACTCGTCTGCTGATGTATCATTTTTGTGTTAATCTCCCAATCTTGATTGGATCATATCCTGTCTTTAAATTCATGGGGACACGAAGTAGTCTTCCACTGCCGTCCTGGTATTTTCGATTTTTCATATACCTAGCTATAGTGATGTGATGGCAACACATAATTGTTGTATTTTTTTTTTTGGGTCTTGTAATCTTCCTTTCTTCGTTTTTGCTATTTATTTCTTTATATTTTTGGTTTTAGAATTCATGCAAACGTAGCGAAAAATATGGTATAACAGAAAAGAAAAGATACATAAAGGTGATACCAATTAGTTAGGATTAAGATTTAGTTATGTTGGTAAGCTTACTCAAGTACAATGTCCGTTAGGGGATTTATAATCTTGTTAGAGATTTGTATGCTAGTAAAAATGTAGATGACATTGATTAAGATGGGCCTAACTGGAACAGCATGGATAAATGAGAATGAGACTTCGTTTTTTTTTTTTTTGGATAAAGATGGATAGTGAGGAATCATGTAGCCAACTTCAACTAGCTTGGAATTGAGGCGTAATTGCTGTATAATTTTTTAGTAGGTGTAGCAGAGATTTTCTATTCTTGTTTATTCATTAGAGTGAATTGGAAATATTTTGCTTGTGCAGGAAAGTGATTTCAACGCAAATAATATTCTATTTCATCTTGGAGGATTTTGCATTTTATTGGGGACACAGGATTTTACATACGAAATGGCTCTACAAGCATGTCCACAGTGTCCATCATGAGTATGTGAACAACATTATGTTTTCTGCTTAATACTTCGGGTTTTTATTTTTTCACCATGCAGTCAGAGCGTCTGCTTGTTTACACCACAGGTACGCAACACCATTTGGGTTGACTTCTGAGTATGCTCACCCTGCTGAAATTCTCTTCCTTGGATTTGCTACAATAATTGGTCCTGCAATCACGGGCCCCCATTTGATAACAATATATCTCTGGGTCTCACTTAGAGTCCTTGAGACAGTTGAGGCACATTCCGGGTACCATTTCCCTTGGAGCCCGTCAAACTTCTTGCCGTTATATGGGGGGTCTGTACATTACCTTATTACTTTTAGAAATCACCCATTTGTATTTATCTGTTTTCAAGTCAACTATATTTCTGAAATTGCTATTATTGTTCCCAGGGCTGATTTTCATGATTATCATCATCGACTGCTCTATACGAAGTCCGGAAACTACTCATCGACATTTGTTTACATGGACTGGTAACACTTATCACAAATTGCCTTAAACATTAATATTATACTGTAATTTAAAATATCAAGTTCTGTAGTAAATTGGTAAAGATTGTGGTCACTAGGTGCGTTCAGTTTATGAATACACGTCTTTTACCTGAAAAAGTGAGGTGTGCTTAACTTTGCCTCCCTCCCTCCCC
>AWOL01S0065186.1:36657-46993 GCA_000715115.1 Nicotiana otophora
GACAAAATAGATCTGCTAACAATGAAGGGGGCAGTAAGCCCTTTAGAGAAGGCCATGAAGTTTTGTGAAGTAACATGAGGAGCTCAGTCGACCCATAAAACATGAACTAATGTACTATGAAGAGTATCTAAAACATTATTAGTTCCTTAGTATCTTTTAGTTGCGAGGATAAAGTACAGACAACATTTGTATGGGAATAGGCAGATACTATGAGCTAATAGTGAAAGTTGTGTTTGTAGTCAACCCGGTAAGATTTGTGCCATAGTTTCTGTTGGTTTAGTGGCTTAGTGCATTGTAAACTAATTCAGTATTAATTCCATGATGGGCTTCATTCCATCTTCCTCTATTATTACAATTTTATTTTAAACAATAGCACAGGGAACTTGCTTTCCCCCTGATGCAAAGACGATGCCTGAAATTGGATAGTTTTTTTTACTTTTTATTTTTCGAAATATTTAGAACCTGCCAGCCAGGAGTTGTTAATGTAAACTGGATAGATAAAAATACATTAAATATTAAAATCTGCAAAAGTTGGTATATTCAGAACTTGGAGAAAAAAGAGGAAGCTACATTTTAAATAGTAATTGTGGGCACAATGAGCAAATATGTTGCAACTTCAGAAAAAGTTGAGTAGATCTCTGAAACTAGTCTACTCATGCTTGTCAGTGGTGAAGTTCTTACCACTTTTGAGTTGTCTTTATGCATTTTGCATTCCCAGCCGCAATGTAAATCTCTAGTATGTGGCTTTCTGAAATTAAAAATAAGAGCATTATGTTTATAGAAATGTCTCACCAGGCATTATAGGAAGTATCATAGATGCACTATAGTTGGCTAGAAAATGCTAACACGAATTTGGGAGGAAGCTTTGAGGATCAAGGTAAATTGGAAAGTTTTTGGCATTTTTCTCTGAGTAAAACTTCATTAAGCTGTTTATGTTGTTATTACTTTTTCTTCATGTGTAATACTTTCTTCGTGACAAAGGGTCTCTAATATGTGGTAAGCTGAAACCACCGAGTAATCTGTTTGTGGCAATTCATATTTATGTTGATCATGCATCATCTACCAAGTTCCTGTTTACCACTTGTGCTAATCCTTAAATAAGGTTCCCAGAGAACTAACTCCTTTAATATGAGAGTAAAATTTGATTTCATCGGCAGTGCTTTTAAAATATAAGAACGTGTCTCTGCTCCTGTGTGCATGGGAGGTTACTGAAGCTAAACACTGCCTGTGTATGCTTGATAGAATGTGTATTTTCTGTATGATTTCTCGTTGTAGTTCGACAGAAACTTGACCGCATATGTCCACCACATTGAGAGAGAGGTGTGTTGACTGCCTCTCTCTCAATGTGATCTTCGCTAATATCTTATTACTTTTGTTGCCTGAACAATAGAATAAGAGATTTTCGTAGGATTCATGATTTGACGGATCACTCTGTTTTGTTAGGATATTTGGTACTGACAAGGGTTACAGAAAATTGAAGTCGCTGAAGGACAATGAACGTTTCGAAGCTGAGGGCAGAGAAAAAATGTGAACAAGACGGGAAGGGGAATAAAACTATGCCTTCTTGGGCATCAAACTACGGGTTTCCGGTAGAAATAGTATATAGGCCAAGGCTCAAATTGTTGTAACTAGTCATCTTGTGCGTTTGTTGTATTCATCTGTGGTCTTAAAAGTAACAATTTTATGTTAAGGTGGATCAATTAGAAGCTTGTACTGGAGAACCTTTTCTCCCTGCAAACCTGCCCCCCCCCCCCCCCCCCCCTTTTTGCTCTTATATGATTGTTAGTTCCATTGTTTCGAGTGTTTCTTATGCACCACCAAGAGTTGTGGCGGAATGGATGGGATCTTTCAACCTTAACCAAAGGTCTCAGATTCAAGATTCAAGCCATGGGAATGAAGAAAATCTTAGCATTTTTAATTGAGTATGCTTAATTTACTCCATTTAATGTGATATATTCTTTCCTTTTAGTTTGTTAAGAAAATGTTACATTTCTATAATTGAAAATTATTTATCCTTAATGACACGATTTTATGTTTGCACAAATGTCATGGTACATGTAAACTACATGTCCATTTGGATTACCTTACATAAATTGAAATAGAGAGCGTAACTAACTTGTGAGACATGCCTGAGCTCCATTGTTATATGCACAAGGGATAGGGGAGAGGTCGAGAATTTGGAGAATCAAATGACCAAATTTCAATAGTTCACATTGTTGTAAATCCTTACCAACTTCGAAAAAGATTTTTTGTCAGACAACATAATTTGACTTCTTGAAATCTGAAGCTAATCAAACATATTGTTGGAGAAATTCAAAATACATTGTTCAGTTATTGAAGTTACAGAGATCTGGATCACATTATCAGGTAACTTGGAAGATCAGTTCTTTCAACTCAAGAATGTTTAACATACTACACACACACTTGGAAAACCCTACACACCACGAACCCCCTTCTTCCGCCCCTCGGATAGAGGGGGCTGGTTGATATTGTGTGCGCATTTGATGACTCAACTCAAATGCATTTTAGTCGAACTAACTGCAGATTGGCATTTAGACCTGCAACATTGTGCTGGAAAAGATTTGGTCTAGTTAATGGATGAAGATATCAAGCCAGAGAAGACGGCGCCATTAGTGATCATCATAAGGAAGAGAGTTCCCAACATAATCAATAACACAAAAGAAAGGGCTCAAGAAGGCAAATATGATGGTTCAATTTCAGAAGCCTGTTGCACAGGAAAGCTGCAGAAATGTTGCATATCCTACACTAGCGAGTTTGAAGAGATGCAAGCAAGCTCAATATATGTAAAAATGAATGCCAAGATTATACTTTTTACACGAAGAAATCTAGTTAAAATTGCAGAAGCAGCACTGCATTGAAAAATTGGAACCCGGAACGAAATGACATAGTACTACTTTTAGCATGCTCAACCAGTTGGTTTGAATGCTCATATTGCCAAAATAAAGGAGCACTAAGGTTAAGATTACCTAAATAGTAGTTTAATTCCTAAGCTACACTAGTCAATGAGCCAACAGTCAAAATTGATCTTCCAACAAACGTTTCAAATACAAATGGAAGGTCCAGTCAACGATGCATAAATTAATGGGTTTGGACAAAACTTTCCTGAAATGTTGCGACATTACCATACCTAGAGGCATTGTTCCTCTAGCCATGGTGAGGGTAAAAGCCATTTACAGACATTCCACCGTCAACACAGATTATCTGGCCAGTGATGTACGAAGATGCAGGAAGACAAAGGAATCCCACAAGAGATGAAACCTCGGATGGCTCTCCCAGGCGCCCAAGTGGAGTCCGGTCATATACTTCTTGTAAATACTCTTTGTTACTCAGCACCTGAACATGAAAAGGGTCATCAGATATTAAGTATGTTCACACACGGTTAAAAAGTAGAAAGTTAAACATGAATTGTTGTTTGGTTGACATCCTGAGACAGAGAAAATGAACACTTGATGCAGCTACCAATTTGACAATATGAGGACGTTTCTGGCTTAGATGATTGCATATGTGAGGATCAGCAAAAAGAAAACGCCAAATAAGTTGTTCCCTATCCGTTGCCCCGTCAAAGAGTCGTCATTCTTGTATTTACCCTGAGCTTTATGAATTGCCCTTACATCCGATTTCCTTGCATTTGCTCTAACAATGCTGCATTTGGCTCACTGTATGTATGTATAAATTATAAAGTAACATTTTACGAAAAAAGTTACATAACATATGAGTATACCACTACCACAAACGAGTAGTTGATGCATGGCACGAAATGTGCGCCATAAAGTGCACAGAGGCGCAGCTTGCAGGCTTAGGCCTGCTTGAGACCTCTTCTCGTCCTCCACAAGGCTGCTTTTTTTATTTTATTTTTTCTCTTCTTATTCCTCAATTTTTTTCTTCGTTTTGCATGAAAATCAAATTTGAACAAACCCACCAGTGCTGCTCTCTCGCTAAAGCCTATCTCAACTTCCTCTTGCCAACTCGCTGTCACAAACTCTGCTCTAGCCACTATTAAATTACTCTCATCTCAGCAATGGGTGGGTGGCTCTTTTGGATCTGTATTGGCAGCAGCACAGTATCATTAAG
Source organism: Nicotiana otophora (assembly GCA_000715115.1). Lineage (NCBI taxonomy): Eukaryota > Viridiplantae > Streptophyta > Magnoliopsida > Solanales > Solanaceae > Nicotiana > Nicotiana otophora. The sequence continues at coordinate 40,750 of AWOL01S0065186.1, forward strand.
CTTGGTGCATTCGTGGATCATTGCACCCCTCCCTTCAGCTGTCTATACCAGGACTTGACACTTGATTTTCCGGTTCAAAATAATTGCGATAGCAAAAAATGGGCAACCAGTGATTGCAAGGCGCAAGGCTATTATAGTGTGACAGCGATCATCTCTTGTCTGGTCTAGACTGCGTTGATCATGAGCATTTTCCTTCAGATACTAACGTTTCTTTTCTCCAGGATCAAAGGGAATATAGGACCAAGGTGGGCAGTGTGCTACAATACTCATATCGATGTTTAGGCAACATCAGTAAATTCCCTGTGTCTTCTAGAAGCTCAAACAATCATGGCCTCTGGCTAGTGGCCAGTGTACCCACTGACTCTATTGCTTTACAAGGTTCTATAGTCCTTTAAATAGAGCACTTGAACTTCTGAAACTTAGTTGACCTCTTGTGCACCCCCCAAGAACCCATTCTTTTGGTGTTCAGTATTGTTATAGTAGGAAAAAATAAAAATGCCATGTAACACTCTGTTTACACCAATCAAATACTGGTTGCTAAAAAAATTGGGATGCATGTATTTGAGACCAAAGAAAATCTCGGCCGATATCAAAAGGACACAGTTCATCAAAGACGAGCATCTATAATAGGATTACTGAAAAGAAGAAAGTTGGAATTTACTTGCTCCACCATGGATGTTTTGATGTACCAAGGTGCAACGGCATTACTCCTGATGTTGTCTTTAGCCCACTCACATGCCAAATATTTTGTAAGTTGATTAATTGCTCCTACAGAAAGAAGTCAAGTGGAAAAGATGGTGACATTTCACCGTCATACTCTCTATCAACCCTAATATTTTAAATAAATGGGAAGGAAGGTCTTACCTTTTGTTGCTCCTTGTACAGACATAGATTTCAATGAGACAAAACCCGAGACAGAAGAAGTGAACACAACACTTCCAGCTCCAGATACTTTCAGAAGGGGATAGGCAAGCTGAGACAGATGGAAGACAGATTCAAAATTTGTTGCAATGAGGGTGGAAAACTCTTCAGCTGTGAAATCCACCATAGCTTTGCGTATATTGGTCCCCGCGTTGTTTATCTACTGAGCAATGAAACAAAGCCAATTGACTTATTAGTTCATCTATTAATGCATGCAAGTGCTCCAACAAAGCTAGATGAAAATAAGTTCAAAGATATTTGTGTCAACTGTCAACAGAGATGCCAGGTCAATTATCAAGAAGAAGTAGGATATCAGACAACATGTATAAGTCGAGGAGCAAAGTGATACATGATGCAATGTATCTATTACCCAACAATGATTCAAATTCCAGTCTCCTACTCTTTAGTTGTAATTATATGCAACTGGATAAATGCTACTTTTACCAATTATTCTCTACATGGAAATAGTTATACATAAGCTAACACAGAAGGCAGTAAATAAGAGGTAGAATTTAGGAGCGACGAGAGGAGCATAGAGAATAACAACAACCAGAGCTTCTTAATTGTCTCAAATAGATGGAAAGCTTTCCAGAAACATCATATGAAACAAGACGATTTTGTGTAAGATTGCTCGACCTGTTTTCTGACACTTCTTAAAATTGTTGACAGCGATGTTGACAAATGACAAGAGATAGAGATAACAATGGGAGACAGAATCATCTTTATCAATTTTTTACGACAAATTATTTCTACTCTTTCAAGATCCTTGGCAGCCTTTACTCCAATTTAATCTCCATTACCTAACTCTCCAAGCCATTGCAGACTGATATCCGATGAACGTATTGTTTATATCTAACCCTGCTCTACTTTTTGAGCTTAAGAAAGATAAATCCTTCAGTTCCAATTGGATCTACTTTCTCTTTCTATTCTTTTCTGGTAACACATTACAACTTTGGTAATAGCTTTGTAGATTTTGCCTTTCATTGCAATGTGCCATTTGCCAATTGCTGATTAACTGCGGAATGAAGGTTATAACAATGTTGCCACATACAAATATCATCGAGATGTAATGCTACTAATAAGAGCTTAAGTGAATGGGATACCTACAAGAATATTGAGCCTCCCATCGAATGTAGAGGAAACAACCTCCATTAACTTCTGGCGATCAACTTGAGAAGACACATCACATAAGGAGCCAGACACTGCAAAGCCCTCATCTTTCCAGCTCCTCAAACATGTCCCGAGCTCATCTTCATTCCGTGCACACGTATGCACAGTAGCTCCTAGTCCACACAATTCCTCCACAATTGCATGCCTAATTGTACAACAATTCACATCGACGGACGGACGACAAATACTCAATTTAAATATGAGTAATCAAGAAAACAACATACAAATTACGGACTGTACATGTGACAGTGGCTGTATTAGTTTCCGTCAAGATCAAAGAACCTAGTTTTTGGCTTGAAATTGTACATCTCAAGTGCTTAATTTTCTTGAAAAACATAATCTATATATTTAAAAACTACACATAAACTAATATTAATTGAAATTTTTACAGTAAAATCATAATTGGGTTTGTGCCAATGGCTACATTTGTTATTTCCACAAAGGATACTGTTTACAAGATCATATGCAAAACCACTCTAAATCAAATTTCCTATGCTAAATTTTTTTAACAACTTGTACCCTTAGGGGTCATTTGGTTCGGAAAAGGATATCCGAGGATTATAATCCCACATTCTATATGGGATAGATAATACCAAGATTTTGGTATACCGATTTTAGCTAATACCAATAACCAAACACGGTAAACATAATCCCAAATTTTATATTGGGATCACTATCCTAATCCCGGTAACCAAACGACCCTTTACTGTGTAAAAAGATTTTATAACACTTATAAGTAATTAAAGTTAACTACCCATAGTAGGTGGAATTAATAACAAAAAAATTTAAGGCAGTTAACATTCTACAGCATGACATTGCAGTTCATTTACACTGTTAGTGAATATAAGATAAATCCTTAAGAAATTAAAGTCAACTAAAAACTGGTTGACTCCGGAATATTCATAGTGTCATATACAATGAAACAGAACACAAATCAAGAACTAGAAAATGAAAAGGGGGAGTTGAAAAAAATACCCAATGCCTCTAGTGCCACCAGTTACAAGGGCATTCATGCCATTAAGGGACCATCTATTCACTTTGCCATTACACTTAGTAGCAGTGGCACTAGTTTTGAATCTGCAATTCCTCCATGGTTTTATTATACAGTTTCTGGGTTTTGGAAGTTGAAGGTTGAGCTTGACAGAAGCAACTACAGTGTGTGAAACGAAGAGGGGTTCCGACATTTCTTTTTTCCCAATTTCTGCTTGTTGTCTTGTTTTACAATGTTATGCTAAATTCTTTTGATAGAAAACAGAAATAGAGAGAAATGATGGCTTCAGGGATTTGGATTCTTGATATAATGAAGGGATTTGCACAAATGGCCTTCTTTGAGGCCACTAGTTAAATTTTTTCCCCATTACCTAAGGGGAATATGGTTTTGTTGCTGAAAAACCAGCCACCAACTGTTTAAAATATAAATAGCCTATGAACCGTGAATAATTAATATATAATTAATATATATCGACTTGAAAAATAAATAGTGAATTTATTAGCTATTTGTGTAAATATCCCTAGAAAAAACCACCCAATTGCTGCTACTATTGGTATAGCCAATCCAAAATCAACTTCCTGCAGATTCTTGTTTCATTTTCAGTTCAACAACACTAGAAAAAATAAGAAGACCATCTTTCTGCTTGGGTTAAAAGAAAATGGTTTGAAACATCAATGAAATGTATTCCACAGAGGTTCCTGGATTAGTCATACAATTTTAATTTCTATATATACCACGAGAAGAGAGAGAAAATCTGGTGGTAACTGGTAAGGTTTTGAAGGGGTGGCTAAAGTCGCACAATTCTTTTTAATTTGTGATCATGTTTCAAATAACAGCATTAGAAGCGGCTATTTGTGCAAATGGTCCCCTATAATAGACAACTTCCTAATCCTTCGTCTAGCTTCCTCCGCCGGTCAAAATAGCACGGGCTAGCCGTTTTCGGACTGGTCATTCAAAAATAGTCATTATTTGTCAAGTCATTGAAAAATAGCCAATATTTTGCTGCAACAGAGACTGGTCCAGTATAATATACTGGAGTTCCAGTATACTTTGTTGGAACTCCAGTATAATATACTGGAACTCCAGTATATTATGCTGGAGTATTTTTCCGGATTTTGAATAGTGTTTTCGTATAAAAAGTGGCTAAATTTCGATGACTTTTGAAATTATGGCTATTTTTGAACGACCACTCGTAAATCTGGCTATTTTGAATTTCTCCCTCCTCCGCTGCCTTCATATTGGTTTGAACTTGAAGTCCAGTTTCAATAGTTTGAACTTCAAGGCAGTAACCTGAAGTTCGAAGTAGAAATGACATCAGTTAGTCATTCTAAAGGACTGCTATTTAAGAATTAGCCAGTGTGTCTTGAATTTCAGTTTTTCCGTTTAAATTTTTGGGACAAAAATCCTAAATTGTCTTGAAATTAAGATTTTTAGTTTTAAATTTCATGATAAAATAAGTATTGTCTAATCTTTAAATAGCATCCCTCGAAAATTATTAGTAAGTTTGCAAAGGAATCCATATCATAGAAGTTAAGTTTGTGAAAAGATTTTTATATAGTGAGTCTCATCAACCACTTTAGGTGTCTCCAAGTGGCTACACCAAGAAAAAGGGTGGGAATTGTTTTTAAAAAACAGTGTTCCTTTCTTCTAATAGGTTGCCTTTTCTTTAAATAGTGAATAAATTTTAAATACATGCCACAAAGTGGCTACGTGGTGCAAATATTCCAAAAGAAAATCATCCAACTACTCTAAAAAGGTGAAATTTAGCGAATTAGGCTAAGAAGTAAATTTAAAGAGCGTCCTAAAGAAGGGGTGAAATTCAAAAATAGACAGATTTACGAGTGGTAATTGAAAAATAGCTATAGTTTCAAAAGTAATCAAATTTTAGTCACTTTTCATGTAAAAATAAATTTGAATAAAAACATTGTTCAAAATCCGAAAATATTCCAGCATAATATACTAGAGTTCGAATTTTTTACATATGAACTTCCAGCATAATATACTAGAGTTCGAATTTTTTACATATGAACTTCCAGCATAATATACTGGTCCAACATAATATGTTAGAAGTTCATACACAAGTATTCCAATCTCTAGTATATTATGCTAGAACTTTCCGTGTGATGGAGTTCCAGCATAATATGCTGGAAAATTTATGCATGTGCACCAATCTTAGTATATTATGCTGAAACTTTCCACGTTACAGCAAAATAATGGCTATTTTTCAATTACCAGTTTAAAAATTGGCTAGCCCGTGCTATTTTCACCTAAAAAGACCATTCATTGCAAATAATCCCCAATTAATATGGAGTTCAAGGCCTCACAAGTCAAAAGTTTAGACTTTGCTTTCTGTTTGGGGAAACTACCAGCTATGTCCATTTATAAGTAGTTCATTACAAAAATTGGCCAATTAATAAAATATTATTAATATTAATCAATTAGCTATTTGTAGCAAAAACAATATCAAATTTTTGCTTTCTTTTGAGCGAGTGTTATTAGAATAGATTGGGTACATCTTAAGGAGCTTGAATCTCAGTTTTAGGATGATTTGGTGAAGTTTTGAGGTGGTTTGAATTGAAAAATCGAAATAAAAACTAAATATGAAAAAAAATTATGTGTATCACACTGTGTATCACATATATATCATATTTGTATCAATTGTGTATCACATGTATATCCATGTATAACTGTGTGTGAGATACATGCGTGATACATGTGTCGCAGAAGAATATTTTGAACTCGATTTAATTACGAATTTTGATACATAACCAATCCAAATCATCTCCAATCTTCCTCAAATTTTGTATATTGACTTATCTATATGTTTTCAATGAATTTTAACTATACCCATTGAAAAAGTTTCGTTTTTGCTTAGATTTTTGGGATATTGTATTTGTTTTTATATTTCATCACTTTATTTGCTACCTCATCCATGAAATTTCCTTTCCGTCTTGCACCTAATGTTGCTTATCACGCTTAAAAATATAGAAAGTGATTTTTGCATGTGGTTCTTTGAGAGAAAGAACCTTATTTATTTGGTTTTCCAATTTTTATATGTGTTTGGCTAGTTTTGGTAAGTCTATGACTAATGGCTAGAGGTTGGTAAGTTTTATTTGGGACATTTATGTAAGTTTTCCTTCTATTTGTTCGTCCTTTTCAACC
>AWOL01S0065187.1:0-21683 GCA_000715115.1 Nicotiana otophora
GAAGGATATTCGATACATTTACCGAGCATAGACACATGAAAGACTGGATGTACAAGTTCCAAGTCCGAAGGCAAGTCCAACTCATATGCTACCTGGCCTACCATGCGTATAACCCTATATGGTCCAATGTACCGAGGGCCAAGTTTTTCTTTCTTACCGAACCTCATGTCATCTTTCATTGGTGATACCTTTAGAAATACCCAGTCATTAATCTGAAACTCCAAGTCTCTCCGTCAATTATCAGCATAAGACTTCTGACGGCTTTGAGCTGCTAATAGCCTTTCCTGTATAAGCTTAAATTTCTCGATCGCCCGTTGTACCAATTCCGGTCCTACTAACATAGTTTCCTCCNAACATGATTCTGGAAGGATATTCGATACATTTACCGAGCATAGACACATGAAAGACTGGATGTACAAGTTCCAAGTCCGAAGGCAAGTCCAACTCATATGCTACCTGGCCTACCATGCGTATAACCCTATATGGTCCAATGTACCGAGGGCCAAGTTTTTCTTTCTTACCGAACCTCATGTCATCTTTCATTGGTGATACCTTTAGAAATACCCAGTCATTAATCTGAAACTCCAAGTCTCTCCGTCAATTATCAGCATAAGACTTCTGACGGCTTTGAGCTGCTAATAGCCTTTCCTGTATAAGCTTAAATTTCTCGATCGCCCGTTGTACCAATTCCGGTCCTACTAACATAGTTTCCTCCATCATCGAACCACCCTATAGGCAACCTACACTTCCGCCCGTAAAGAGCTTTGTATGGATCCATCTGAATACTGGAATGGTAGCTATTATTATATGCGAACTCAATAAGCGGCAGATGATCATCCCAGCTACCCTTGTAGTCTATCACACAAGCTCGTAACATATCCTCAAGTGTCTGAATAGTACGCTCAACTTGTCCGTATGTCTGGGGATGAAATGTTGTACTAAGACTTAGTTAAGTCCCTAATCCTGTAAATTGAGCTCGTCGATCCGAGATAATAGAGACAAGGACACCATGCAGTCGTACTATCTCCTTAATATAAAGCCTTGCATCATCCTCTCCGAAATATGTAGTCCTAATAGGCTGAAAATGGGCTGATTTTGTAAGCCTATCAACAATTAACCATATAGAATCGAACTTACTCTGGGTATGAGGTAAGCCTACGATGAAATCCATATTAATTACTTCCCATTTCCAAGTCGGAATCTCCATAGCTTGCAATAATCCACTGGCTTTTGATGCTCAATTTTAACCTGCTGCCGGTTAGGACACTGAGCAACAAACTCCGCTATATCCTTTTTCATTCCGTCCCACCAATATACCTCCTTGATATCATGATACATCTTTGTTGCTCCTGGATGGATAGAATAACGAGAATAGTGAGTTTCTCCCATAACCTGCCGACGCAGCCCTCCAACATTAGGGAAACATAATTATCCTCGATATCTAAGGACCCCATCTTCTATAATCTCAAACAGTGTCTTCTCCTTCTGAGAGGTGGTATCCCTATAATTAAATAACATAGGATCCTTGTACTGGCGTTCCTTCACTTCAGTTACTAACGAGGATGTTGTCGTATCTTGAGTAGTAATTCCAATCACCTGAGTCCAGTAATCAAACTCCAAGACTAGCTAGCTAATGAATATCATGGGCTATTCCCCTCTTCTCTGGCTGTAAATATGATAGACTACCCATAGATCTATGGATGAGGGCATCGTCTACCACGTTCGTCTTCCCCGGATGGTATAAAATATCAACCTCATAATCTTTAAGTAGCTCCAACCACCTTCTTTGAAATAAATTCAATTCCTTTTTCTTGAAGATATACTGGAGGCTCTTATGATCCGTATAAATATCAACATGAATGCCATACAAGTAGTGCCTCCACATATTTAGTGCATGAATCACGGCGGCTAACTCTAAATCGTGGGTCGGGTAATTCTTCTCGTGCATTCCAAGTTGTCTAGGAGCATAAGCTACAACCTTACCATGCTGCGTCACTACACAACCCAACCCAATGCTCGAGGCATCACAATAGATAATATAACCATCGGTCCCTTCTGGGAGCGTTAGAACCGGTGCTAAAGTTAATTTGTCCTTCAATGCCTGGAAACTCCATTCGCAAGCATCAATCCACTGAAACTTAGCTCCCTTTTGAGTCAACTTACATGGGTATTTTAATTTTTTACAATTCATGAAATTTCCCCTTTTAAAAGCCCAAACGTCATCCTTTATCTATCACAATTACGCCCTTATTCCACTACCACTAGAGGGTCCTTACCTTGTCTTATATGAGAAGCTCGATCAGACACACTTCGAAGCGGAACCTTCATATCTTTATCAGTTACCTTCCTCCTCTTGGCCCAACTACTATCCTCTTCCTCTGTATATCCCATAACATACACTGACAAACCTTTATTGATGGAGTCCCAAGACCGTGGACTATTTGGAACCTCAGAAGAGCTGGTGTCCGCAAATACCTTGACATAGTTTTGAGCCTGAGGGGAAGCCGGTTGTTCCCATCAATGCACCACTCCACCTATACCCTGATAAATGGGTCTTGATAATGAAACTAAGGGACTTGGTGAGGTCGGAACTCCCCTCACCTCATCTGATGCCGGCGAAATCGAAATTATTCGAACGGATGACTCATATGGATCCTTTGATGGATCTTCCTTGATAGAACCCATGATCTCCGATGGATCTGACTCCATAGTGTAACTTATATCTCCTTCTAACACCTTCGCAGCCTTCTGGCCCTTACTAGCGGTTGTAGTCTTCTGAGGCATCGCTGACAACATATCGTTAGGAACATGAATTCTTATATCGCCTGATCTAAGATGAGAAGAGAGGATAACATCCTATATGTCCTGTAGCCTACTATCTATAAGTGTGGTGCACAACACACCCATAAACAAGACTCTACTAGACATGGTCTGTAGACAACCCTAGGACAAAACTGCTCTGATACCACTTTTCTCATGACCCAAACCGATGGGTCGCGATGGGTGCCCGAATCCTACGTGTCGAACATCCTTAAGTATGCGTTTAAGTTATAGAAGTGAATAACATACCTGAGGGAAATCTATCCAAAAGACATATGTACATATACATGTGGAGCATAGTGGGCGAGCCGGCAAGGCTGGTATAGACAACCAAACACCCAAAACTGAAAGCCGACAAGGCCATATATTATCCAACTATACATAACTATCTATAGACCTCTCGGGACTGAGCCACAGCATACCCATACATATATACAAGCATATCGTACCAAAATCAAAAGCAGCTCCAAATCAAGTGGCGCACGCCAACTCTCGCTGATCAAGGATCCTAAAAAGGGGAACCGTTGGCTTGCTTATCTGCACCTGCGGGCATAAAACACAGGTTCCAGGGAATAGGGTGTCAGTACGAATGATGTACTGAGTATGTAAGGCATGAAAATCAGTACATAAATAACATAGATAAAACATGGAATAAAAAAATCCATCTGTAAGTCTGAATAACTTTGTAATTTCTGAAACATTTATAATGTTATGCACGTGCATATAAATGTCGTGTCATGCATAGGTATAGGTGTACATAACATCATCAACCGTCTGAGGGCATCCCATCATATCGCCACTGTGGGCAACATCATCAACATATACCAATTGATCAGGCGGTGGTGTGTATATAACGTCGTAACCTTTTTCCCATATCTCATATACATATATATACATATACATATAAATATGCATATATAATGCCATCTGGTTATGGGTCAATGTACATGTATAAATGAATGAAATGCATGAAAATATGTTAATAATCTCAATATTTCTTTCAGATAAACTTTTGTCAACTGCGTATTATTCTAAGACCCATGAACAGAAGATATAATAATATGTCATATGGGGAATCAAGGTCACAGAGACCCCTAGTATTTCTATGAATAAAGTCGTTTATGAAAACTGTGCGATTGCTCGTTTCTTCTGTATAATTTGGATCATGCCAAAAAGAAAGAAGGGATAGCCTTAAAATACCTGGAGCGGGGAAACATCCGTATGATATTCTTGGAAAAGGTTGCACGGTACTCTTTTAGAACCACAAAATATTTACGTTGTTAAGCTTCTAATAATTCTTCGTTGGATTTTGTTGAAGCAATCGCGTTGTTAATATCTTTGTAGGAACTTGAATTGTTAGAATTGCTAACCTTCTATTATGAAGTGAAGTGTTGCTAAGTTCTGATATGAAGTCTTTTGTATTCAAATAATAGAAATGAAAGGTTTTGTACTTACCACCTTACTTACAAGTCAATGTATTTAAATCATAAGAAAAGAGGTTCTTTGTTCTTGACATGTTACTTGCCACCTAACCAAAGATAACTAATAGTCATGTTCTCAAGAAGTGGCTTACTGCCACATTTCGGGGCGGGGGTGTTTTAACTAGGTAATGCCCCCTTAACGGATAATTAACCAATTACCCGCATAATTAGGAATTGTCTCACATTGCTTAAAGTTCTAGTCATTTTTAATATACCTTATACATTATACTATCATGGTCATATGGTACCTTGTATGGTACTAGTCCATAAATATCGAGTATTATAGATCGGATTATTTTATCCCCAAATAGGCAACCTTTAACGAAGCTCATTTTCTTTAATTCGTGTATCCTTGACCCTTCATGGCACTTACTTTTTGATTGTTATAAATAGCATAAACATGTTAACCTCAAGATAATCTCATTCCTGAGTCTACATCGATTAACTAAAGGCGAAACTTTAACATACGAAAATGTGAGTTGTAACAGATTTCTAGCTTAGATGTCATTGTGCACAATCCATTCATGGTCGTACATGATTCCATCTATCCATTCAGAGAAATCGTATGGATCATATCCACATAGCTTACATCGTGTAAGGCCTCGTAAAATTTACCTAAGTCCCCATGGAAGTTCATCGGTTAGCTAGTATGTGGGTTCGTTTTACTGGCTCTATTGAAGGAGGGGTTATTATGCAAAATAGGGGCGAATCATCGCTTGTTGTGGAAGTCAAGGAGAAGCAATATGACAATACGTTGCTGGTACAATTGAAGGAGGGGATTCACAAACATAAGACCATGGCTTTTTCTCAAGAGTCGTNCCTTAAAATACCTGGAGCAGGAAAACATCCGTATGATATTCTTGGAAAAGGTTGCACGGTACTCTTTTAGAACCACAAAATATTTACGTTGTTAAGCTTCTAATAATTCTTCGTTGGATTTTGTTGAAGCAATCGCGTTGTTAATATCTTTGTAGGAACTTGAATTGTTAGAATTGCTAACCTTCTATTATGAAGTGAAGTGTTGCTAAGTTCTGATATGAAGTCTTTTGTATTCAAATAATAGAAATGAAAGGTTTTGTACTTACCACCTTACTTACAAGTCAATGTATTTAAATCATAAGAAAAGAGGTTCTTTGTTCTTGACATGTTACTTGCCACCTAACCAAAGATAACTAATAGTCATGTTCTCAAGAAGTGGCTTACTGCCACATTTCGGGGCGGGGGTGTTTTAACTAGGTAATGCCCCCTTAACGGATAATTAACCAATTACCCGCATAATTAGGAATTGTCTCACATTGCTTAAAGTTCTAGTCATTTTTAATATACCTTATACATTATACTATCATGGTCATATGGTACCTTGTATGGTACTAGTCCATAAATATCGAGTATTATAGATCGGATTATTTTATCCCCAAATAGGCAACCTTTAACGAAGCTCATTTTCTTTAATTCGTGTATCCTTGACCCTTCATGGCACTTACTTTTTGATTGTTATAAATAGCATAAACATGTTAACCTCAAGATAATCTCATTCCTGAGTCTACATCGATTAACTAAAGGCGAAACTTTAACATACGAAAATGTGAGTTGTAACAGATTTCTAGCTTAGATGTCATTGTGCACAATCCATTCATGGTCGTACATGATTCCATCTATCCATTCAGAGAAATCGTATGGATCATATCCACATAGCTTACATCGTGTAAGGCCTCGTAAAATTTACCTAAGTCCCCATGGAAGTTCATCGGTTAGCTAGTATGTGGGTTCGTTTTACTGGCTCTATTGAAGGAGGGGTTATTATGCAAAATAGGGGCGAATCATCGCTTGTTGTGGAAGTCAAGGAGAAGCAATATGACAATACGTTGCTGGTACAATTGAAGGAGGGGTTATTATGCAAAATAGGGGCGAATCATCGCTTGTTGTGGAAGTCAAGGAGAAGCAATATGACAATACGTTGCTGGTACAATTGAAGGAGGGGTTATTATGCAAAATAGGGGCGAATCATCGCTTGTTGTGGAAGTCAAGGAGAAGCAATATGACAATACGTTGCTGGTACAATTGAAGGAGGGGTTATTATGCAAAATAGGGGCGAATCATCGCTTGTTGTGGAAGTCAAGGAGAAGCAATATGACAATACGTTGCTGGTACAATTGAAGGAGGGGTTATTATGCAAAATAGGGGCGAATCATCGCTTGTTGTGGAAGTCAAGGAGAAGCAATATGACAATACGTTGCTGGTACAATTGAAGGAGGGGTTATTATGCAAAATAGGGGCGAATCATCGCTTGTTGTGGAAGTCAAGGAGAAGCAATATGACAATACGTTGCTGGTACAATTGAAGGAGGGGATTCACAAACATAAGACCATGGCTTTTTCTCAAGAGTCGTAAGAAGTCCTATTCAGATTAACGTCATAGGGATTTGGAGTTCCAAGAGGATGATTGGGTATTCTTGAAGGTTTCCCCCATGAAGGGGGTTATACGGTTTGGTAAGATCGGAAAATTGAGTCTGAGGTATGTCAGACCGCACAGAAACAATCAAAAGATTGGTCAGGTGGCTTACAAGCTAGAACTACCTCCAGAGATTTATTTAGTGCACCCGGTGTTTCATGTATCCATGTTGAAGAAGGTGGTTGAAGATCCATCGCTCATTCTTCCGGTTGAGATTATAGAGGTTAATGAGTAATTGACTTATGAAGAGATTCTAGCTGCCACTCTTGATAGGCAAGTCCGAAAGCTGAGAAATAAAGATATTACCTCCGTGAAAGTGTTATGGTGAAACGAACAGGTCAAAGTGGCCACCTGTAAAGCCGATGAAGAGATGAAGAAGAAGAAGTATCATCATTTGTTTGAATGGCTATGTAGTTGTGTCCATGATGTTAAAATCTAAATTTCTACAAATCATGTTTCCCCTGAACATCTTATGTGAAGGATACTCCTTCTTGGTAATGTAATGTTTATGGCATTGTGATAGGTGTTGTTTCCATGTTATTTTACATTATAATGTTATGGTTATTCTGTTAGGACTGGTTTTAGAATTCTCTGGCAGGTGGACAGGTCCAATTACAGGGGAGACTCTAGCAAAATTATTAGAAATTTAGAGAGTTGGTCAAAATTTGGAACTGTTGTTATGTGAAGTGACAATTGGGCCACATTGGATGCTAATGGCGGACTTTGACCCTAATTAGAGGACGAATGATTCTGAGCTGGTGAAGTTGTAAGGCCCAATAAAAGTTCAACTAAAATCAGGGGTTTCGTGGTGCAGAGGTAGGCTAATAAATTTGATGGTTGTAGAAAATCTTCGCGGTGAGCTTTCTGGCCGAAGTACAAACATTTTGGGTTGAATAGATCATTGGGAAGTTGAAGAAAACTTGTTGCAGAACAGAGCATTTATGCGGTCCATTATGCGACCGCAGAACTGATATGCAGACCATAGATTTGTCGTAGAGCGAAGAAGAGAAATGAGCCAATTTTGGAGGTCGTTTTGCGGTCCACTATGCGATCTCATAATCATTTCGCTGGCCGTACATCCGTCGCAGAACCAGCATGAAGATATTTAGAGGAAGATTCTGCGATCCATTATGCTACCGCATAATTGATATGTGGGCCGCAAACATAGCCGTATAGTAGACTAGACCAGCCCAGATTTTGGGATTGTTTCTGCCGTCCATTTTGCAGGTCGCAGGCCTGATCTGCGGTGCACTCTGCGACCGTAGAGTTGAGTTCGGAAGGTCCATTTTCTGATTTTTACAACCCGACACCATTTGATTAAAAGCCATTGGGTCTCGTTTAGAAGGCAGAAATCTGCCATTTTAGAACGAGGGGGTGCTTTAGAGAGAAAGGATGAAGCCCCAAGAACTTTGTTCAATAATCCTTGCTTAAACTTTGAAATTCAACAAGGCAAACTCACAAGGTCTTCACCGAAGAGGTAAGATTCAACTCCCTAGCCCTCAATTTCGGGATTGGACTGAAAGTAGGTAATTAGAAGTGTGATTCTTGGGTGTTATTTATGCATGCATGTACCATCAAGGTTGGTGGGAAGGTTATTGAGCTCAAATGGGAAAACGTTGGGTTGTGGATGAAGGAATCCCCCATAGGAGAACCTTGAAACCTTAATGCACACTTACTCCTTGATAAAATACTCAAATGAGCTGAAACTCTGAATATCTTCCTAATTATGGTTCAAATTTGTCATGTTTCTAATAGATTGAAGTCGCTAGGATTTCCGGAACATTGTAGTACTTTAAGGAAGCTCAAGCGAGGTATGTTGGCTAAACTGCTCTTGTAGAAATCAAATTCCATAATGTCCTCATAAGTTGCGATTGTGATTGGCACAACTTCTTATTTCTCGTGTTCCGAGTCATTCCTAATATATTTGATAATTCTAAAATAAGTGTTGCTGAAAGTTGTAAGTACGCAAAATGTGTTCAAAATGTTCTTATCATAAAACGATTCTCTCTGAGAATGTAATCTAGTATGATCAATTTACAAAAGGTTTTGTGATTTAAAATCATGTTTCAATTGCAAGTTAGTATACCTAATTATGGAAGAGAAGTTCAAAATAACCTAATCCCAAAACTACACGTGCCAGTGTAGGCGTGATTGAGGGGTAAATCCCCGTGTTGATGTGATGAGATATTTTCCCCTTATCTTTCCCCTAACTTGACACCTTTATACTATTTGAGGCTCTCATTGATTTCATGTTTCCTTCTCCTTTTACTGTTACTCGTTCTATTGACAGGGTGTTTAGTTTTACATACTACTAGTACTCCATACATAGTAACGTCCCCTTTGCCCGGGCACTGCATCTTTAATGGATGCAGGTGGTTCCACAGCAGGCTGTATTGATCAGTGATAGCAGTACACCCTATCCTAAGCTGACTTTATGAGCCCCACTTCATTTCGGGGTCTTATATCTCCTGTTCGCTATGTATATTGTTTTGAGGTATAGTCGAAGCCTGATTGCGGCACCATCATGCTACTCTTTTTTATATATAAGAGGCTCCGTAGACGTAGCCTCGGTGGTACCTTTGTTTTTGGAAGTCAAATTAGAAATGTTGTATTTGTATCATATGTTTCCACTTCTGAATTATGAATGTGTAATGTAATATTTTTTTGAAATCTTGAATGAAGTTCTAATAGAATTGAAATTTGGATTGTTCATGTAACTTTATCATTGTCTAATTAATGAAATATATATTCTCTTTATTCATGGGTGACTTCGGATAGAAGGCATTTTATAGGCTTGCTTGGCCGGGTTATCTCAGCGAGCGTTGCTTGTGCTCTCTGAGGTCGGGGTGTGACACATCAATTAACTTATGATGTACTTTTATGTACGAAAATATGTGGTATAACAAACTTGTATGTATACTTGTATGAAATAAAAATTAAACATTTTATGTTATTGAATAATTCTGTATTTGTTATAAAAATTCTTATTTTTTTCTTTAATATTTTCTATTTAAGATACGCTTGTTTAGATGATTAATATTGTTAAGNGTACTCCATACATAGTAACGTCCCCTTTGCCCGGGCACTGCATCTTTAATGGATGCAGGTGGTTCCACAGCAGGCTGTATTGATCAGTGATAGCAGTACACCCTATCCTAAGCTGACTTTATGAGCCCCACTTCATTTCGGGGTCTTATATCTCCTGTTCGCTATGTATATTGTTTTGAGGTATAGTCGAAGCCTGATTGCGGCACCATCATGCTACTCTTTTTTATATATAAGAGGCTCCGTAGACGTAGCCTCGGTGGTACCTTTGTTTTTGGAAGTCAAATTAGAAATGTTGTATTTGTATCATATGTTTCCACTTCTGAATTATGAATGTGTAATGTAATATTTTTTTGAAATCTTGAATGAAGTTCTAATAGAATTGAAATTTGGATTGTTCATGTAACTTTATCATTGTCTAATTAATGAAATATATATTCTCTTTATTCATGGGTGACTTCGGATAGAAGGCATTTTATAGGCTTGCTTGGCCGGGTTATCTCAGCGAGCGTTGCTTGTGCTCTCTGAGGTCGGGGTGTGACACATCAATTAACTTATGATGTACTTTTATGTACGAAAATATGTGGTATAACAAACTTGTATGTATACTTGTATGAAATAAAAATTAAACATTTTATGTTATTGAATAATTCTGTATTTGTTATAAAAATTCTTATTTTTTTCTTTAATATTTTCTATTTAAGATACGCTTGTTTAGATGATTAATATTGTTAAGTTTACAACATACACATATTCAAATGATGATTGGAAACTATAATGACCCAGCTGGTTGTTTTGTGTATTTAAGCATTGTTTCCCTCTTTGAAGATTCCTCTATGTGTATTTATGGTTGTGTGAATTTTGGGGATGGTTGGTTGGGTTTCAGGGAGGTTTTGATTTGATTTGAAATACATAGTTCCTAGTTTGGAAGTTTAAGTTGGAAGTGTTGGCCAAGTTTGTCTTTTGTGGACACGACCCTAAGACAGTATTTTGATGGTCCCAATGGGTTTGTATGGTGATTTTAGACTTATACGTTATACCCAGAATTGAATTCAGAGGTTCCTAGGATGAATTGGCTCTTTTTGCTGAAAGTTGACAATTTGAAGGTTTCAATATTTTTAATTTTGACCATGAGTTAACTTTGTGTCTATCGGGATCTAATTTTTATTTCGGGACATGAAATAGATCCATATTATCATTTGTAACTTGTGTGTAAGGTTTAGTGTCATTCCAAGTTAGTTTGGTTGGAATCGGACGATCGATTGTGATTTTTGAGGGCTTGAGTGAGTTTCGGACGTATTTTAGTATGTTGGCACTTGTTTCAGTGTTGCAGATGTTGTTGGTGTTGCAGATCTCCCAAATGCGAGAACTAGTTCGCATTTTCTAGCCTCGCATTTCTGAGGTATCAATCGCATTTGCGAAGGGGTTTGGGGCCTGGGCATGTCACCTTTGCGACCTTGTGGTCGCTTTTACAACGTTGACTGGTAGAGTGAAACTTTTCTTTTGCAAAGTCAGTGGTCGCATTTGCGACATCCTCTGGTTTTAGCAGGCTTTGCATTTGCATTCAATGGGTCGCAAATGCGACATCTGCAGCTGGTTTTTAAAAGGGATTTCGGGACCTAGACTCATTATTTCTTATTTTGATATTGGGAGATCCGTTTGAGGCGCGTTTGACGCATTGTTCACCAATTTGGGTTGGGTAAGTTTTCTTGACTCGAATTTGATTATTTTTCATTAATCGCATCATTTATTTAGCATTTAATTGATGAATCAATGAGTGAAATTGGTGTTTTAGACAAATATTTTCTAAAAATAAAAAATTGAGATTTCATAGTCGATTTTGTAAGACCCTATTAAAAATTTCCTAATGATTTAAGATTTTAAAGTGAGCCAACGATATTTGGGAATAACATATTTGAGTATTAAAGGAGACACATAGGATAGAACCACATCACTTTGAAATGAAAATATAAGTTTATGGTGTGTTGGAACATAAAAGGCATTTTGTGAATGGAAAGAACTTGTGTGGAACAATTTGGATAGATTAAGTGGAAAGGATGTCTCAATTCTCACAAGATCCTAATTCAAATGCACGCTGCTTCCAAATGCATCAAACTGTTCATCATTTGGATATTTTTATAGAATGTTATGGCCATTTTACCGGACCTATGCCATATGCCCGCCCAGATGCGCGACCGTGCATCTTAGAGTGTATTCTGCCTCAGGTGCGCGACCATATGTGTGGTCACTTGCCCAGTTGCACGACCACGCATGTAGGAGCCCATTAAATACCCCCAAGGCCGGGTAGAGAGAGGGGCTAAGTCATTTCTTTGAGCTAGGGCTTGCACATCAAGAGAAATTCGCCCAACACTTCCCTCCCATGAACCAAGGTAATGTTTTTGGAGTAATTTGAGTTGATTACTACTCCTAAACACCTATATTAACAAGGATTAATCTTGAAGATCTATAGATTTCCATTCAAATCCCCAATTGGTCAACAACCCTACAAGTTGGGATTTTCTAGAGTCTCACTACAAGAGGTATATCTGCTATCTCTAACTAATATATGGTGATTATTTATGTATGAAATATGTATTATAACTTATGGTATGGTGGTCGGAAGCCATAAGGTCCCAAGTTAAATACATAACCATTGTAGAGATTAAAAGGTGATTATATGATGGAATTTTGTTGGTTGGGTGTGGATGGATGGTCATGTATGTGATGTTGGAAGTTAAGAATTGTTTAAGAATAATGGTGGGATAAATTGTTGGTAAATGGTAGTAGTTGGATGAACTAATTCTATAGTTAAGACATGTGGAGATTCATACCTGCTAGGTCTTTGATAAAGTGCCGAAATGGCCAAAATTATGGAATTTATTACTAATATTTGTCCCATTGGATGTTATTGTAGATTGAAGTTTCTTAGTGTTGTGGATCGTCATAGTATTATTAACGGGCGAATTTCGGGTGTGTTGGCTAAACTACTCTCTTACAATTGAATTTCATGATGTTCCCCTAAGTTTCAAGCATGGTTGGCTCAAGTTCCTGATTCCTATGTTACGTGTTAATCCTTATAAACTTAACTATTCCGAATGATCCTTATGTCGAAAGATATATGTTCAACGTACGGTTTGTGTATTAAAATGTTATGGCTTTGGGTCATGTTCCAAATGAAATCTAGTATGCCAAATTATGTGAGAAAAACTCGATATGCTTAAGACTCTTAATTTCTCATATGTGTACCCAAAGTCTTGATTGGAAATGCCTTGTTGTTGATAATCTATAAAGATGCTCGAAAGTGAAAAAATGAGATGCAGATATACAGCGTGGCCACCGTGCCAAGAATGAAAGTTATACTTGTGGCTATAGGTACCAATTAAATGAGATGATGTGAGAAAGCTTATGAAATGAACCTTAATTCAACTGTTCCAAAATTACTTCAAAAGTAGATATGTCCTAAAGTTATGCTCCAATGTATCTGTTTTAACTAATGCTTTGCTTCGTGAGTATTTTCAATGTGTTTTGCATTCTTACATATTCATGAGTGGAAATTGTGTATTTTCCTTTTTGGGGGAAAGTATTTCAAGAATAAATGGTGTGTTACTCGTTTATGATTTTAACTTGTACTTCGATTGTAATTAATGTTACTCCATTTCATGTAAAGAAATCCATTGTCTTTAAAGTCTTCATTACTAATGAACCTAAAGTTGTGATTTTTGGGATATTCTATTTGTTGATATTTATGATGATGATCCATGAAACGAGAGAAATGAAAGTGTGGAATATGAAATACGGCCACCGTGACACGAATGATGAATCATATATATGGCCAAGAGAGCCAATGAAATAATGATGTTGTAAGTGGTTGAAAGTACCAATGAGGCTATATACGGTATGACAAGTTATGAGGTAAATGCATTTGTATTGATGTTTCCTTTGTATGCAAATCAAAAATATTTTGGGGAGTATCCATAGTCACCGAGGAAGGGTAGGTTGAAATAACCTAACCCCGAACCTACATGTGTCGGTGTAGGACTGGATTGTGATTAGTCCCCTTATTTGGGATGAGATTGACGTGACAAAATTATTCCCCTTATTTGGGATGAGATTGATGTGATAAAATTATTCCACTTAATTGGGATGAGATGATTGATTGAAAAGGATGATGTCGATCTACACGACATTGTAGTGAGATGGCCTAGCCGATCGGGTCGTGATCGGACACCATGCCGCACAGATGGTGGTGATTGTGCTGGAAATTGTAATTGAAATTGTGATTGTGGTTGATGGCTCGGATGAGATGGTCTAGCCGATGGGGTCCTGATCGGACTCCGTGCTAAACGTATAGTGGTAGTGGTATTGTAAACGGTGATATTGTGAGTTGTGGTATATCAGTGCTAAAGATCTCCCAACCAAAAATAATATTATATTCATATTTTGATTATCATCTTCATAGTATTATGTTCATATTTTGTAAATTAATATGTTTTAACTTGGCATTTGGATATCATTGATTGTTTATTGTTGTTCTAATGATTTCCCCTTTCTTATATTGGCATTCTATTTTGAAAGAGGACAGTAAGATTTACATACTAGTACTATTCCATATGTACTGTTACGCAGCGCCTTCCAAAGATTCTTTGGAAGGGCGACGTAAGGCTAAGCAATCATTGTCAGTGCGATTATTGTCCGCCAACTGAGGTCGCCTCCGTACGCTAGACTAGATTTTCAGTGTCGTACGGGAAAACCAATGTCATGAGCAACTGAGAGAGCAGAAAAGAGAACTGAGAATGCAAAAAAGCTTGATTGCATTAATGAAAGCTATTACAGAAAAGCAAAACGGTGTCGGGAAAGGGAAACACCAGTACGGAGAATTGTTTTCTTGCTAGAAAGTTTGATTGTTTGATCCCGCTTAATAATGCTTAAACAATAAACCAAAGTTACATAACTTGGCCTAAATAAGTTGTAGAAGCACACTTAAAGAAAATGCAATAAAACTACTCTATATTTACAATAAAAAGGACTTAGTCTTCTATAAGGTAGAAACAAGTCAGTTGGCAGCAACTTTGTCTTTAGCATCAGTCCGTTAGAGCGGCGCTGTTGGCATCTTCCTGTGGCTGGGCATTGGCGATGGCTTGCGGTGGCGCGACAGAGGCACATGTGTGCTTGTCACTTGGAGCTGTCGAGAACACGGGGCCGACCGTGGTGCTGGGCGTTGGAAGGCTTGCCAGGACGCCACAGGGCATGTCCAAGGGGTCATGGGGCATGGCTGGAAAGCCGCCCATGACATTCTCCCCCAACTGAGTTGGCGACTTCCTCGGCATCTTACTTGCCAGATAATCATCAAGTAGGCTCTTGTAGGCTTTGAGGTTTTTCCCCTCTCCTAGGTGTTCTCCTCTGCATCATATCCCTACCATTTCACCAGGAACTCCTGGTGATCTTTTCTTGAGGCGTGAATCACTCGATCATCAAGAATAGCTTTAGCATGCCTTTTCCCGGTTGAATTGGGTCCTCGAATACTAGGTACTGTGAGTTGTCTGCGTAAAGGATCCTCCATATCTTCCCGAAAAAGTTTTAGGAGACTGACATGGAAAACATAATGGATTTTCCACCAAGCTGGGGTATTCACCCGGTATGCAACTTTCCCAATGCGCCTTTTAATGGATATGGGTCTAATATATTTTTGCAATAGGCAAGGGTCATGGACCCCTGCAAACAAGTACCGCTTTGGGATTTTGACCATCACTTTGTCTCCTACTTGATATTCAACGAAGCAACGATTTTGTTCACCATGCCTCTTCATCTGCTTTTGGGCTTTGACAACATAGCTCCACACTATCTCCAAATTTCGCTTCCATTCTTTTGAGAAGTTAGCAGCTCGAGAAGATTTTGACATGTTTTGTACATTCACGGTGTGTGGGAGTAGCGGTTGTTGTCCGGTAACAATTTCAAAAGAGATTTTGTTGGTACTAGAGCTCCTTTGTGAATTGAAATACAGTTGAGCAGCATCCAGAAGCTTCACCTAGTCCTTCTACGATCTGGCTACAAAGTGGCGTAGATATTCCTCCAGTATGCCATTGAATCGCTCCATCTGGCCATCATATTGCAGATGAAAACTTGAGCTATGACTCAATTTTGACCAGAGACACTTAAAGAGTTGGGTCCCAAAGTTACTAGTGAAGCATGGGTCACGATCACTAACGATGTCTTTAGGCAGGCCCCAATATTTGACGACATAAGAGAAGAAGAGTCGAGCAGTTGCTTCTATTGATATATATTGTGGTGCTACTATAAAGGTAGCATACTTGGAAAACCGATCCACCACAACCAGGATGGTTGTGAGATCTCTGACCTTGGGCAATTCGGTGATGAAGTCTAGGGAAACACTATCCCAAGGTCTTTTTGGGACAGCTAGTGATTGCAAGAGTCATGCTTGCATAAAGCGGTCCGACTTATCCTTCTGGCATACTAGACAAGTCTTCACATACTGAGCGACGTCATTAGCTATTTGAGGCCAATAATATGCACGGCGAAGCAATGCCATGGTGCGTTCTTCACCGGGATGACCCAACCCACAAAGTATCATGGCATTTTGCCAGAAGGGCCCTTCGTAGATTTCCTCTTAACAAACATAAAGACGGTTCCCTTTTACTTTCAGGAAACTATCTTCTATGTAGAACTGGCGAGTCTTGCCCTGTCCTACCAAATCAACCAAATACTGTGCAGCGGGATCCTTGATGAGTAGGTCCTGTATCTGGTCTTCTATGGTGGGGGTTACTTCGCTCCCCTTTAGGGCGACGAGTAGGCACACCGAGGCTAGATCACCCCTCTGACTGAGCACATCAGCAATATGATTAGTCTTCCCACTTCGGTACTCTAGGTTGAAGTAAAATTTCGCTA
Source organism: Nicotiana otophora (assembly GCA_000715115.1). Classification (NCBI taxonomy): domain Eukaryota; kingdom Viridiplantae; phylum Streptophyta; class Magnoliopsida; order Solanales; family Solanaceae; genus Nicotiana; species Nicotiana otophora. Next base: position 16,701 of record AWOL01S0065187.1, read on the forward strand.
AGAGTTCCTGCCATCTGGCCTGTCGACCATTAAACTTTGGCTGGGTCATGAAATGGCTAACTGATATGTTGTTTGTCTTGACCACAAACGAGGCTCCCAGTAGATAATGCCTCCAAAGGCGTAAGCAATGAACGACATCCAATAATTCTTTCTCGTGGGTGGCATCGCGCTGCTCTACATCCTTCAGTTTTCAGCTCTCGTATGCTGTGGGATGCCCATCTTGTAGCAAGAATCCACCAAGGGCATAGTCAGAGGCATCTGTTTCTACCTCGAATGGCTTGGCCTAATCAGGTAGGGCCAAGACGGGGCTACTAGACATAACCGTTTTCAATACGTTGAAGGCCTCTGCTCGCCTAGGTCCCAATCCCAGGGTGTGGCCTTCTTGAGCAGTTCTGTCAGCGGCACTAAATGAGGGAGTAATTCTTCACAAATCACTGATAGAAGTTGCATAGGCCATGGAACGACCTCAAAGCATGGATATCCTTTGGCGGCGGCTAATGTGTGATGACCTGAGTCTTCTGTTTTTCTATCTTGATTCACCCTTCCTTAATCACTTGTCCGAGGAAATAAATTTGTTTTTGAGCAAAGGAGCACTTTGATAGCTTTGCATATAATTCGTGCTCCCGCAATCAGGCTAAGACCTTCTGCAAGTGCTCTAGGTGTTCTTCCAATGTCTGGCTATATACCACAATGACATCAAAGTAGACCACCATGAATTCGTCAATGTTGTCTCGGAAGACTCGGTTCATCAGGGTGCAAACTGTGGCTAGCGCATTAGTCAAACTAAGTGGCATAACCAGGAAGTCGTATGACCCATATCTCGTCACGCAGGTCATCTTGTGTTCATCGCCCTCTTTAATCCAAACTTCCCAATAACCTGTCCTCAGGTCTATTTTGGTGAACACCGTCACACCACCCAATCTATCGAACAAGTTTTCCATTAGCAGAATAGGGTACTTGTTCTTCACTGTGATTTTGTTTAGAGCCCGATAATCCACACAGAGTCATAAACTGCCATCATGTTTCTCTTGGAATAGCACAGGGGACCCGTATGGGGACTTGGAGGGTATGATGATCCCTGTGTCTAGCATTTCCATCAATTGTCTACGAAGTTCATTGAGTTCTTGTTGTGACATTCTGTACTGCGCCCGGGCAGGTGGCTTTGCACCTGGCACTAACTTAATCTCATGGACCACAATTCACCTAGGCGGGAGATGCTTCGGCATATCTTGTGGCATGATGTCTTCAAATTCTAGTAGCATCTCCTTCATGGGTGCAAGAATGGGACCTGAGAAGCGTTCTATATCTTCAATGCAAAGGGTATCCAGGAACGTAGGTTCATGTCTTTTGAACCCCTTCTTCAACTGCAAGGCCGAGATGTTCTCAACGGCCATCTTCATGGGCATGAATGGGATAATGCAAGGCTTGGCCCCATTTATTCCCATCATCATTAGCATATCTGCATACGGTACGGGCATGGTGTTGGTTTGCCTCGGGAATTCCAACCCCACTATCAACTCAAAGTCATTTATAATCACTATGCGCAGGTTGAATTGTCCTTCATAAGGGCCTAGCTTTACTGGTACTTCTTTGGCTATTCCACCCACTGGCTGAAGGGGTGAGTCGATAGCCTTGATACGACCTCTGCCCTTTCCTACAACTAGGCCGAGGTGCTCCAACTGAGTCGAGGCTACGTAGTTGTAGGTAGTACCCATGTCTATCATCGCCCGAATGGGCTTGCCATTTACCTTCATGTCGACGAACATTAAGGTCCTCTCTTGATTAAGAGGAGTCCTCTCATTCGCCTTCTTTTCCCCTTTCTTGGCGATTGGGCAGGGGTCCTTCTTCTTACGGATAACAGCACTGGTTCCCACGAAGGACTTAGAAATAAAGCCAACAATTGCATGGAATGCACCTACTGGGTTAGTCTAGTCCGCATCATCTACGTCGTTATCTATCCCATCATCAAAAGCTTGATGGGCATTCATCTGTACATGTGGGCATTCATTATTCCAATGTGGTCCGCCGCAATAACGGCATCCTGAGGGGGGTTTCCTCCCTCGATCGTTGTTGTTAGATGCAGTGCTAGTACTGCCTGAGGATGGAGCCTTAGATTTGGTTTCACTCAGGTCTCCTCCACTTCTGCTAGGTCCACTAGTGTTCTGCTGGCCTCCATTGTTTCCTCCCCGGACAGGCTGTTGAGGGATGTCCTTCCGGGCTTCCACTTGATAATCCCCAAGGCACTTTGCTATTTGGATCACCTTAGGTAATGTGTCTACCCTTTGTCTTTGCAACTCCATATGGGCATAAGGTTTCAACCCTTCCAGGAAGGTGAAGAGTTTGTCTTTGTCCCCCATGTCACGTATGTTTACCATGAGCGCAGAGAATTCCCGCACGTAATCCCGCACTGATTGTGTTTGGCGGAGCTCCCGTAGCTTTCTCTTGCATTGTACTCAACATTTTTCGGGAAGAACTGTAGGCGTATGTCTGCCTGAAGTTCCGCCCATGTCTCGAGAGAATCTTCACTAGCCTTGATGGCTTCGTATTTCACCCGCCACAAGAGTTTGGCATCACCCTGAAGATACATGGTAGCAGTTGCTACGTTCTTAGCTTCTACTAGGCCCCCCACGACATCGAAGTGTTTTTCAATGTCAAAAATGAAGTTTTCCACTTCTTTGGCATTCTGAGCTCCACTGTATGGCTTTGGCTCAGGAATTTTTAGTTTTTGTGCCACATGGACGAGGTTCACAAAACCCCCAATTTGGTTTCCACCTCTTTGAAGCAAGCCTTGTAAAGCAGCATTGACAACATTGAGCTGGACTGTCAATTTGTCTATAGTTTGTTGCATGGCAGTCACCCTGTCTGCCTCTTGTGCCTTGTGGGCTGAATCCTCGACACGCTCCTGTTGGAGGACCTATAATTGACCAAACATTTCTGCTACCTATGTGGCTGTCGTTTGCCGATTTTCTTCAGTGTCGCGACTGATGTTTTCTATGTCAACTTTGGCCTGGAGCAGTTTGTGGTCCAGGTCGTCAAATATTTGCACTATGCTGATATTTAAGTCAGGCACCATTTCCATAATGGGCCGTAATACGTCAACCGTCTCCTCAAGGATCGCGATGCAATCCCCATGATTCACCATGTTTAGAAATGGTGGTAGTTGTAATACAATCCCACATTAGATGTAGAGCCTAGGCTCTGATACCGACTGTTATGATGCGCCTTTTGAGATTCATTGGAAGGGCAACGTAAGTCTAAACAATCGTTGTCGGTGCGATTATTAGTGCCGTACGAGAAAACCAATGTCATGAGTAACTGAGAGAGCAGAAAAGAGAATTGAGAATGAAAGAAAGCTTGATTGCATTAATGAAAGCTATTACAGAAAAGCAACACGGTGTCGGCGGTAGATATACTAGTACAGAGAATTGTTTGCTTGCTAGAAATTTTGATTGGTTGATCCCCCTTAATAATGCTTAAAAAAATAAACCAAAGTTACATAACTTGATCTAAATAAGCTGTAAAAGCACATTAAAAGAAAATGCAATAAAACTACTTTATATTTACAATAAAAAGGACTTAGTCTTCTACAAGGTAGAAAACATTCCGTTGGCATCAACTTTTTCTTTAGCATCAGGGTCTGCGCGTATGACGCTGCTGGCATCTGCCTGTGGCTGGATACTGGAGATGGCTAGCAGTGGAGCGACAAAGGCACATGCGCGCTTGTCACTTAGAACTGCCAAGACCACGGAGCTGACTGTGGCGCTGGGCATTGGGAGGCTGGCCAAGACGCCACGAGGCACGTCCAAGGGGTCATGGGGCATGGATGGAAAGCCTCCCATGATAGTACTAACACCCCTTTTTTGGTGGCGCTGCATCTTCAATAGGTGCAGGTGGTTCATCAATGGGCAACTTTGGTCCTCGCTAGCTGTTACTCCCTATTCAGCATGTTTTGGTGAGCCCTACTCTATTCTGGGCCTGATGTCATTTGATGTTGTACTTTGTTGTTTGAGGTATAGCCAGGACCGTCTTGCCGGCATTTCCATATTACTCTTCTGTTGTACTTAGAGGCTTTGTAGACATGTTGTGGGTGGTGTTTGATGTTGGGAATTAAACTATAATTGTTGGTATTTGGCAAACATGTTTTTATTATATCTATAAACTTGTAATATTTTAGAAATTATGAATGAAGCTGCTAATGGAAATGAAATGTGAGTTGTTAATGAAATCGTTTCAGTGTTTGATTAATAGAGTGCATCTCCTCTTTATTCCTGGTTGAGTTTGGATAGAAGAAAATCTAACAGGCTTGCTCGGCCGGATTCACTCGGTTGAGCGCCAGGCGCGCTCCTTGAGTTCGGGACGTGACAGATTTGGACTAATATTTAGGCTCGTGGGTTAATGGGTAGTCGACATCTACCCCTCGACTCAGGCTTTGACCGACGGGGTCTGGGGTGACTTTTGTTGAATTTTTAGGAATATAGTAAAGATTTCAACTCTATTAATTGAAATTGATTACTTTTGGATTATTTGATATTGTTGAGTCGCTTTTGGCTAGCTTTGAGCCAAAAAGAGATGCCTTTTAAAGGAAAAGCATTTTTGGAGTATTGATTCGGCTAAATTGAGGTAAGTATCTTCTCTAACCTTGTGTGGGGGAATTGCAACTTAGGATTTGGTCGTAATTGCATATTGTGTTATGTGAGTTACGTGTACATGAGGTGTCGATTGTGTACACAGGCGTGTGTGATTTATGGCTTGATTAGACCTTAGGTTATTAATATGCCTTGAATTGGGGTTGCTTGCTATATGAAACATGTTTCATTGTTGAATACTCCCTGCACTCTTATGTTTTTGTATTATCCTTGTGCACGTCTCTTTTGAGTTATGAGACTATATTTTGACATGAGTATTGATTTTGTTGTTTTGTGATATTGTGGAACATGTGGACATGATGTGTGGGTTGATTTATGTTGTGTGGAGTATAAGGGT